>JBCEWB010136457.1:0-11060 GCA_039654565.1 Peronia peronii | reverse complement strand
CTTTTTCCTTTTTTCCTCTTCTTTTTCTTCCTCTTCTTCTTCTTCTTCTTTTTCTTCTTCTTCTTCTTCTTCTTCTTCTTCATCGTCTGTTTCTTGATAGTGCTCACCTATATTCTCTTAGACCTCACTTTTTCCTATAACACTGGAATTTCTCTCTCTCTTTTCCATATCCCGTGTGTTGTAGACCAAGTTTCATTGAGTTATCTGTTCCACAATTTTTACAAATACCCGCAACCTTTTGAGTTCTTGTCCCGTGTAGTTATCAACTACTTTAATCTTTCATAGACCTTTTTCATGTGTTGTCTAGCATTAGTGCTCATTTCCTCATTTTAGTTTCCCTGATAGAATGTTGTGTCTGTGCATGGATGTGTGCGAGCCTGTGCCATTTTTCCACCCTGTTTTGGATGAAGTTCTCTTAGAGGCCAAAGTGGAAGAAGTTCCTTCTATCTCTCTATATCTCACCTCTCTCGGTTTCAATCTACATGTATGGTTTGATAAATATTGTCCTCAGAATTTAATATTTTATCTTTTAAAATATTTGTCGCACGCCTGCCAAACCCATTTCCTATCTTATCTTATGTTTTATTATGTTCCACAACACATTTTTTCTAATTAAATTAGAAAAGTATGTCTTACTAGTAGTTCTATCGCCGGACTATAACGACCAGTTGGTCAAAATAGACTCAGCGATCTATTGCGATCTAGTTTTCTTTTTCGAACAATCAGATTGAATCATTTGATTTCATTCAAGACATTGGATTAGGCCGTCTAGATTTTAGATCTAGACTCTAGCTTGAGAGGGGACCACTGAAGATCTTTTATCGGGTTCCTTCATTTTCTTTCGGTTCTCAGTCTGTCAGGTTGTATGAGCCTAAGGTCGTCCATTCTAGGATGTTATAATAAATCTTCCTATCTCTTGTGTTTTCTGCCTGTCCATGGCTGTCCCTGCACAATGCCCTCAAGAAACGGATGTCAAAGGGCAAAACAATAAAAATGTTCTTGAGCTTGTAAAATGAACCGCTGTCTGTTAACTGTAGCCTGGGCGATAGAGGTTTGAAAAGGACAACATGAAGGAATTCCAACATTTTGCAATTTCATCAAAATGACTACCGTTTTTTTTCCCAAAGATTGTCTTGAAAGCAAAAATTGTGGTGGTGCCTTGTCTTGAGAATAAGATGCCAGTCGATTTCGTTTCTAGTGTTCTTGGGACTGGTTTTATCACTTGCTCCCTGGGAGCCGCTGGAAGTCGGTGTGCAAACACAGACTTCCATGTTCAGTGCCTCTAATAACAAAAGCTGGGAAATCGCAGTGAAACGTAACAGAATTTCAACATACACCATGTCCAATGTCAGAGTAACATATAAATGTCGTTAACGATAATGTGAAGGAAGAATGCCCATCACAATGACGACGTTAGTGTGATAAAATCTAATTACTAGGGTTGACAATTTGATACGTGTAATAACATCCTCTTTAGCATGTTTGATGAGATTTTATGTGTATCATTTCAATAACATGGTGACCAGTTGGCCAACGTTTGTCAAATATCAGTTTGAGATAAAGGAAATCAACAACAAAGAAACTGATGATGATGATGATGATAAGATCCAAATATTTTCGAAAATTTAGCGCTCCCGAGATTTTTTCAATGTCTTTAAATGAGTTCTCCAGAAAATAGTTTGTGTTTTTGTTTTTGTTTCGTTCTATTTGTTTGCTTTTTCTTTGTTTTGTTTTGTTTTGTTTTGATTTTAGTTAGATAAATGTTTGAGCCAGTTGGCGTCAGGCACACTGTATTGAATTTCAAGACAAGTTTGTACCATTAATGTTATTCATGATGCTTATTCAGTTTTTGAACATATCGAGTTCTGCATATCTTTATTATTATTACTATTTTTTTTTTCTGTGTATTGCATTAGTTGCCAATAGACAATCTCTCCTAAACATTAAGATGTTTGTATAAAGTGGTGGTGATGAAAATAATGAAGACGCCGAGAGTAGCAAATATTAATAAAGATAATTGCACTACTTTTTTTTTTCTCTCTCTCTCTCTCTCTTTAATGGGAGAGTAGGAAGATGTAAGAGAAGGCAGTCATTTATATGTTGAACATTTTGGTTAAAACTGACAATTGCAAACTGGCACAGTGGATTTGGGTCTGCGCTCCTGACAGAATTTGAAAGTAAATGAATACTGTGGCCAGTACCCCACAAGGACAGACTGTCCCGGAACGTTTCTGTCCTATCTTGTCCCATAGTGTTCTATTCCATACAGTGATATGATGTTCACAAAGATAGGACTGCTCCACAAATCAGGTTGCCTCGGTGAGAACTAAAGAGTTAGAATATTTGGTCAGTACCACCGTACTATAGCTCTCGTACTATGGCCATACAAGAAAGTATGAATATATCCAGAAAGAAATCGTAGAAGGAAAAGTCGAAGGGAAAAGAGGAAGAGGCAAAAGACGAAAAAACTGGCTCAAGAATATTGAAGAGATGACTGGGAGAACAATGAATGAGTGCTGCGAGATTGTACTAGACCGAGAAAGATGGCGTGTCATGACCTCCAAAATTTTTGTAAAGACGGAACCTCGAATGAATGAACCGTTTTATACAATTCAACAATTAAACTTATCCAGCTCGACAGATTGTGAGTTCGGCGACCTGTCCTGTCTTCTATTATCCCGCCCTAAATCATAGCATGTACTTCACTGGGACCAAACTGTTCCACGGACTGGGTCAAGGTTTTTGGTGTCATCAGAATCTACGTAACCTTTTGTTAGCATTAGGTATGTTCTGCACACAGATCTGCAGGTAAAATAATACCTTCTCTTGCCCTGCCACAGTCTTAAAACAAATATTCAAAATGATTTCGATGTCACTTGATATGTCAGAAAAAGACAAGCAATTAATAAAACTTAAGACACGTTCTTATCTACAAGAACGACAATGATCTTCCCACGCTCTCCTGCATGAACACCAGACATTGTTTTCTCTCATCCCTTCCCATTTTTTTTCTCACATATTTCAAGCTATTCCTCTGCAGCCAAAGAATATTCTAGAACTTTTGTTTGCATACGTTAGTTGGAATTTCACTGATCCACAATGTGTTCAATAAGTGGGATCCTTCATCTACTGTCTATGCTTCTCATGGCTATCGAAATAAATATGTAAGGACATACAAATCTGGATGGGTATCGATGGTTATCAGTTTATCTATGTTGAAACATTGTGAATTAGAAATATTGATGATAGTAACGATGATGATATAATAATACATTATCAAGGAATCTCGAAAAATTTGGCGCTCTATGAATTTCAGTCAATTTTCTCCTTGTAAATTCTTCATCTTTGTTTTTTGTTGTTGTTTTTTTTTTGTATGTTTTGTTTTTGTTTTTTGTTTGTTTGTTTGTTTGTTTTTGGTTATTTCAAATGTACTAGATTACTTATCAGTTGATATTCTGTGTTTTGTAATTCAAGACATCTCTTAAAATGATGATCATGACGATGATGACGGCAAAATTGAGACCAACTGGCAAGAGGAATTTGTGTCTGCGTTGCTACCGAATTTACAACTACACTGAATACTTTGGCTTGTGCCCCACTCCGACAGACTGTCCGGGGACGCTCCTGTCCTGTCCCATATTATCCTGTCGGATGAAGATACACAAAGTTCATTAGGACAGGACTGGTCGAAACTTTGGTCAGTAGCACCACTTTATACAATTCAATATATTGTTCTACAGATTGTTGTTGTTCCTTTTAGTGTATTAAATTAGTTTGCCGGTAGACAATCGGTCTTGAATTTAAAAACATTTCTATAAAATGATGACGACGATGATGGTGATATAGATGTGATGAGCAATGAGATTAGCAATAGCAATAACAATGTTATTACAAGGAGAAGCTGAAAAGAACAAAATAGAAGGAGAATGAGGACGAAAAACAGAACTTCAAACGTTCAGTGATTGGAAATTAACTTTCAGTACCAGTTCTATTTGAACGCTCATTGTCCTGTTCCTCCGGCATTGAAACATGACTTGTCCAGCACTGCATAAAATACATTTTGCCTTCCCTCGGCTGGATTTCTCAGCTCTCTCTGAAGTCCATTCGCGACACTAAGCCGCGGTTCCCGACTTGTAATTATATTTACCATTATAAGAGGCTGAACATTTAAGCTGCGAAGCTATGAACTGATGTGCATGTTCTAGATACTACTCCGCTAAACTGTAATGAGATACTCTGCCATAAATTTCCAATTTTAGTATTGCGCCAGTGATAAGATTTGTACATGAATTCATAGCCAGTGTTAGTCCTTCCACTGTGCCAAGGTTGGCTCACTAGGTCTAGGAGTGTCATAAAATGATATCTAAAATCTTTTAATAGGACAGCCAAATGGTGGAGTAAAAAAGACAGAAAAAATCAAGTCAAAACTGGCAGAAATGATTTGTGGAGATGACATCGATGGCCATTGAACAGATAGTACATGAAACACAGCCCAGAATGCACATTTCTGAAGTGCATCAGTGTTAGTAATTAAATCCGAGCTATGGAATTTTATATATTACTACGGACGTTTAAGAATTCTAGAATCAATAAGACAATATTTAAAAATCATCATTCTTTTATAGAAATACTTGTCCATCCCTGGCATCTGGGGCTAAAGATATTGCTAGCGGAGGTCACAGTCAGTGTTTTATGCATCCTTTGCTTGTACCCAATGAAATGGTGATGATCTACAATGCATATAGCAACCAGATGGTGCCAAATCCTGGTTGACGGTAGGCCTTTAATGAGCATTGACTTATTAATACCATTTTGACTTCCAGAAAATGCCAGACTTTTAAGAAAAACAAAGAGCCAAAATCGCATTATTTTTCTTGGAAAAAAATAAAAGAACTAAAAAAGAGCGTATTTCAGCCCCCACTCGCCCCCCTCCACTCCTTCCCTTCCCTTCCTTTCCCATCTCTTCCTTCTCCCTCTTCCCGACAATCAATACACCAAAAGAAACAAACAACAATTTGTGGAACTCGATATGTCAAAAGTAATGTTACTGGCTAAAATTTCGAACCTTTTTGATTCATCATCATCATCATCATTATCATCATTATCACCATTGCTATTACAGTATGGCAGCATTTGTTGTATTTTATTTTATTTTCATTTTAGTTTAGTTCATTTGATTTTATTTATTTTTCATTTCCATATGGTCTCCTTTTGTTTTATTTCAGTTATATTGTTTTCATTATTTATATTCATTATTATTTATTGTTCCTTAACAGGCCTGACTTCCTCCTGCCCCCACCACCGTGACGACAGTCGCTATAGGAATATCTGGACCACCCTGATCACCACAGCTATGCCTGCCTCACTGCCCCTATGTCAGCTCCTCCCTGTTCCTGTATCTGAGTACTCTGTCGTCTCAAAAAATTAATAGTAATAAAATCCGTCAGGAATTGCTAGCACGCTGTTGAAATGCACACCAGCAGCTAGAAACTGGATGCAGTCATCCAGCTTCAGTCACCCAGAGCAGTCATCTCAGGCGAAAAGTCTAATAGAGGATTCATGTCCAGAATGGATCAGTTTTCTGCAGCACTGACAAATTAAAATTGGTCAGGAAATGAAGCTTCGAGACATTCTCCGCAGCATTATAGAAGAAAATCCAGGCTATGGAAATGTACTGCTGTCGTAAAATCCTTGGCATCAGCTACACAGACCATGTTGCAAGAATGAATCAGTACGGAACATCATTCATAAGAAAAGCGTCTTATTTTAAGACCCAGCGGTCTAGCCAAAATAGCATCCCAGGGTACAATAAAAAGATAACAGAACATCTTAAGAGGAAGGGGATTTGGAAAGTGGGGGGGGTGAAATTAAGAAGAAGAAAAGGGGAGGGGGGGGATAAAATCAGAGAATGAATTGGAGCCAGCTATGGTATGCCACAACCCAAGCCCACATCAGAGAGCTGTAGTGATGAGGGGAGTTATCAAGACAAGCTTCCTCAGGTTGTTCCAAGTGACCTCATTTGTTACTTAAACTGTGTACCTTAACTTAATTCTTGTTTCATCAACAGTTCTGTAATTTCTGAATAGACGTCACGGTTCCTGATCTGGATGAGATAGTAACTTGCTGATTTGTTTATTCACTGGAGACCGACACGTATTTCGCTGATATTTTTTTCAAAAGATACCCGTCCTAGCCAACTCTTTGATGTCATTTTGACATATTTCATCTGCCTCTGTGTCCTATATGTTACCAAGGTTTGAAAGCATCGATGTCAGAGAAATCCCAACTGACGCGGAAAAAACGAAGAAAGTTTAGCACTAGATAACATTTTAGCCATGCTTGTATATTTCTTGGACGTTCACATCCTGAACTGTTTGTTCCATTGACTGCAAGTTCTGTGTTAAGCCAGCTTGTCTTTTGAAATTACATCTTCCTGCTTCTCTCCCCCGCCCACGTCCACCCCCATTCCTTCAGTTGCAAATGTTGTACATTTCAATCATTACAAAATTGCACACCCATGGGTGGGATAGACTATTCTTTCAAACTTTATTGTGGTTTTATTCTGTTTGTCAACACTGACATCATACCTTTTATTGAAGGGGAGCCTGTCTCACTTTTACGCACTCGATTCCAACTGGATTTAGGAATAGTTTTCATACACATTATATATGTTATAATTTCACCCACAATGCAGATCAGTATGATAATTTAATTTTCTCAAGATAGTAACCACCAGCACTATCATCAATATTATTACCGTAATAATGTTAACATCAAATACTACCTTAGATCTATCACGATAGTGGTTTAGGTGCAAAAATAATAATTTTGCCAAACTGAACCATTGACATCCCATTTTGGTCTCTTTCATTCCCATCCTCTCTCTCTCTCTCTCTCTTTCTCCCACTCTCTCACTCATAGATCATGTTACTATCTCTGTGCTCAAATGGCATATGAAAACGATTCCGTCCGATCGGTATTTTGTGAAGAAAGTGCTCACAAAACTCTGAGAAGAGCCACCTCACATCTAGGTTGTCGAAGCATACAAATCAGTCAGCGCGGATGTGCGTCGTGTGAAGCCGACTTGCAGCTGCAGAAAGAGCCACATGAGACATGGTCAGAGTACACACAATAACTGCAATAAGACGGTGAATCCCTACACCCCCACCCCTCCCTCAGCGGAAAAAAAAAGAATTTATCTTTGTTTTTAGTATAACTTTTCAATAACAATAATAATAATAACAATGTTGCCCTGACGAGGAGTCAATTTGACTAGAAAATTTGGCAGAATATTTTTCATATCAATATCAAGTTCTTTGTATATGTTATTTGCTTTTTTTTAAAGATTGTTTGATTAGTTGTCGGTTCGACAGTCTTATTACATTTTATAAACTAATAACAACAACAATAATAATAATAATAATAATAACAATAATAATAATAATAATAATTATATAATACATTTAATTGCCATTATTATTGTTCATTTTCATAGTTATTGTTCTTTTTTTCTTCCTCCCTCCCTCTTTCCCCCTTCCAAAATATCTTCTTTTTCTTGTTATTCTTTTTCTTCTTAATTCAAAACCCAATTTTGATTTCCTCCATCTCAATCCTCCTTGAGTTAAGCATCCGCTCTGATATAGTCACGTTGTCCCGCTCAGATCGATCCCTACCTCCGCCTCATCACAAAATAATAATAATAATAATAGTAATAATAATAATAGCAATAATAATATAGTAATAATAATAATAACATAATAATAATAGTAATAAATAATAACAATTCAGACGTTATTTGACATTGAACTGACCTTTTTTTTGTTTATTGACGACCTGTTCAAGGAGAATGGGGGCAGAAATTTAAAAAAAAAAGCCTTCTGAATTTTAAGAGGTCCTAGATGCCATAATAAAACTCTTCTTCCCTGTTTACGCCGCTGTTACAAGTCCGTTTTCTACGTCACCTTTTCCTGTTGTATTCATCCCAATTTTCGACACGCCCACCTTTTTTTTTTTTTTAAAATAAATAAGAACAACACTTTCCTTTTTTTTCAGCCTATTCAAAAAGAGTTTTCCCCAATTTATGAAACCAGATTCTATGGTAAGACATACACAAAAGAAGAGATACCGAGATGTCAAAAGATGGAGGGGTTTTAGATCCAGGTGGTGATGGTTAAAAGCCAGATACGTCAACAATCAAATGGCCGGATTAACCCCGGGTACCAGCAGGATCTTGACATCAAAGCCTCCGATGCCGCTCCGTCCGTCTATTACAACGTTTCCAAAGAGGGCTTCCGTAGACTTTGCGCCGTCTATTCAACCGCGTAGCTGAAAGATCTGGCCGGATCGGGATTTTGGACGGCCAGAACTGACGTACTTTCATAAAATGCCCCCCCCCCCCTTTTTTTAATTATTTTGTTGGATTTGTTTTCTCTGTTATTATTTCACACTTTTCATAAAAAAAAAAAAAATCGAACCAGTAAAAGACTTCCTATTATATAACTTTTGGCGGTGGTGCGCAGGCATTTATCATACAAATTCAAGAACCATGATATGCAATTTTTTCGGTTTTCCCTAAAGGATCAAGAGATGAGCTAGAACACAAGTAAAATGCCAGTGTTACAATGGACAGGTGCACAGCTAGCAGTACAAAATGAGAAAGAAGCCAAGTTCACAGATCTTGTTCAGAGAAAGCAAGCCCTCTCCAAAGACAACATAATTCAATGCAAGACAGGAGGTTAGTTAATCTATCTCTTGAAAACAGACGTAATATAACTTCATTCTCTACAAACTGTCTTTGATTCAACGTAACTATGTTAAACGAATGATCTTAAATCTGAACCACAATCTTTTCAAATAAAACTTCAGGGGGAAAAGGTGTTTTGCCACAGTAGACTGCATCTGAACAGGATGGTTGGGGGGCTAGGATACGGGAGAGGACACGGGACAAGAATAGGAAGCCCGCGTCGGGTAGGGTTTGGGGTACCGTAGGCGGAGTATTGGGGGAATGACAGCTCCCTCCAGACAATGCCTAAGAATCTGGAGGATTTGTAAGAAGAAGAAGAATGCCCGCGCTTATTTCGCACTTGGGAAGATCGGCGAAGCGGAGGGGGACAAAAAATAATGAATGATCCGACGTCACCGAAGTTCTGACCAATGGCGAACAAGCCGGTGGTATAAAAGAGAGGTGGCTAAATTTAGCGGAACAAATCGTGCTAGCGGCAGCACCGGTGCTGGCTAGACTAGGCTGGACATGGAGATTTGATGCAGCTGTTTCTACATGTAGCCTACATGTAAACTCTATGTCCGGTATGGGGGCGCGCAATATAATATCATTAAGTCCGTTTACAGAACTCGTGGGCTATGCCACATGTTTCTGAAACTTCCGATTTTTCCATATCTCAACAAATGAACGGTGTTCGACACAATCATGCGGGAAGTTTACTTTCAGAGCTTTATTTCAGTAAGAATGAAACTTAAATGAAAAGTCACCAACATATTGGAATATTCAAGGATAGAAGTTTTTTTTAACTCAAACTTTATTAAACATAATCGTGTGTGGGTTAATCCACTTGTCCGTAATACAATTGAAAACAAATAACACTTAATTTGAGAATGACTGAAAAGGCACAAAAGAATGACCAGACAGTGAGGATAAATGATACCGAACATGAGATTGAAAATAATTAAATAACATATTGAACCACGCTGAACATGAGATTAAATGAGAAACAAACATTTTCTCACTATTGATAAAATAGCTATATCATTCCGATTTGATGAGCGCCTGATTTCCTCGTGTTGTTTCTCAAATACGGTAGTTCCGTGAATATAAGATGCAGCATGGTGGAATCAGGCTCTCGTCAAATTATGAGTATATGGAGCTATTGGTATCACTGTGAAGATTATTCACTTCGCTTTTTGTGTGTGAAAAAAAAATGTTATATCTTAAGTAGAGGTCGAGATATTGGCAAACAAAAACGATGGGAGTGACCTGTTGTTGCAGCTGAATTTAGTGAGAAAATGGCCGATCACTATTGTCACTCCGTATTAATTCTTATTAGGCCATGCCTCTAAACAACAATGTTTTGACTTTTACTCAACCTATTTCAGCAAACTGAGCCCTGAAATGATCCTTAGATTATACAGAAAGGTTCTGTGAAGAAAACAAAATTGCGTTAAAAATTTATTCACTGTTGAAAAACACGTGATTTCTCCGATCGCCTCAGTTTGACGAACGCCTGATTTCATCGTGTCGCGTCTCGTATATATAATGATAAACAAGATGTTGGAGAATATTTAACGCGATCTTTAATAACGATAAACCTCAAAATGTACAGACCTTGAACAGAACAGAACATGTAAAGGAAGAGGCGTGAGTATTATCTTGAGTAATAAAATGCACCGAACATGAGGATGAAACAGCAATGAAAATACAAAACATTGAACAAGAGATCGAAGAGTTTTGAAGATATCAGTGAATAATAATGACCATGAGGCCCACTATATACTCATGATAATGATTGATACTGAGCATCAGAAGGAAAAGGATCGAATATTAAAATGGATAATAGAGATTTAGACAAATGAACGATGGAAATGAATAAAAGTGAACTCAAGAACGAAAATAATTGAATATCACACGGGTAGCATGAATATGAGAACAAACAAGAAATATAAATATGACGATCTAGGGATACCAGAACGAAAAGAGTTGAAAATGACACTGAATGTGAATGAGTAGAAGCATGAAGATCAACAGACTTGAAACGTGAATAATACTGAACTTGAGAGTGGAGAGAACTGAAATTTCCACATCATGAATACTACAGACCATGAGGATAAATAAGGAGGATTAACGTCAGATGCCAGATTTAGGAGTAAAGACCATTGAAAACACACTGGGCCTGGGAATGAAGTACACAAAACACAATAAATTAAAAGAATAAGAAAAAAAAAAGAGAAAAAGATAGCTAGAAAGATAGGCAGACAGATAGATAGATAGATAGATAGATAGATAGATAGATAGATAGATAGATAGATAGACAGATAGATAGATAGAT
>JBCEWB010136416.1:0-11060 GCA_039654565.1 Peronia peronii | reverse complement strand
GAATTTGCGTAGAAAAGCAAAATAATTTTTCATTCTGAAAGCCAAGTTTTTAAAATTCTATGCTGTTTTTTTTTTTTTATATTTAATTTTTGGGACTTTTAAAATGTTTTATGTTTATTTTATTCTCAGAGAATGAAGAGCTGTGATATGAAAAAGCCTATCCAAGATATGTGATATAATCTGTTGAAAACAATGCCTTATTGACATTGTATGTAAATTTTCAGTGATATCCCCAAGTTTTGTTAATAAGATATGTTATCCCAGTTATGTTTCACTTATATAATCGCCCAGTCAGAAACTTTTTCTATAAAGTGTAAGGTTCAGTTCAGGAATCATGAGGGGAAAGAGGAAGAATATTGGACACAACTTTGAAATCATTTAGGACAAACAATTTTAACTAAAATGAATGTATTGAGCATGATGTGATAAAAAGAAAATAATTGTTTTGAAAAATGCATTTTGCCCATCGCTGGCTCATAAATTCTGGCATTTGAACTAAAGGTAAATTTTATTCAAAATAAATTTCCACATTTACTTTAAATATGCATTAAACTTTGCAGAAATGGTCTCTTAGACAATATCTAAAACATGTCAGATAGAAATTTTGGTCGCTTGGATACCGTTGTCTGGTTTAAATGCCTAATATTTGCATTAAGGGAAATCATTAAGGGAAGATTTTTTCCACCAATTTCATCAAAAAATCCTCAGTTTCTGGAAAGCTTGCTAAACCTTGAAGGATTCCCGTTTATTGTGTTTTTTCTTCAGTGACGTGAAATGTCAAAGTAACTGAGACAGAAATGAAAAAGATAAATGATGTGCTGCTCTTGATTAGGGATGTCAAACTTCCGACTTTAGTCGGAATTCCGACTTTTTGGTCATGCCAACTTTTCTATTTTTGGGCTTATCAATTGCCGACTTTGCTGAATCCCCAAGGCAGTCGCGGTTTTATAATACATGTAATTTCTAATGCAATACAAGTCCAGAACAATAGCAATGGGATTGGAAGTATGATAGAAATTCGTGTGTGCTTCTGGCTGAGAGTCAGACTGCTATTCAGTGGCTGTTTAAAGATCGAGATTGAAGTTGGTAGTGCTTAGTTCCTCACACCTGAGAACATGCAGTCGAATGGTCACGTAAGAGTTGGTGGCAAATATTACATCAGAATGAAGACAACAACAAATAATATGCAAATGGTCTTAGAAATGATCTAGATCTAGCTAGTTATGCTTGGTGATTATGATGAAGACACTGCCTGTAGGATCTTTTTAGTCCTTGGAATTCCCATTAGTTGTGTAATCTTATAATCCCCTTCCCAGGTTCCAGGTAAAAATATGCAAATTTCTCCCAAAATGAGGTAAACATCTCCTGACATGAAAAGCCTAGACATGTCTTATGTAACCGGACAGCAGCCAATCGCCATGATAAAATATTGGGGGAGGGGGGCTGTTGCAAAATTTTGTTTTCACTTTTTGGTGAAAACGGTTTGACATCCCTGCTTGATAAGAAAACCTATATTTTAGTAAAGTGCTTTTACAGATTTTTGAAGGGAATGAAAAAGTAAGTTGATGGCCTCAGATATCTGCGACTTCATCTCCCTGCCCATTGTAGCAATGTATCAGTATAATATAGTTCAGATAGTGACAGCACAAAATAACCTAACCAAACTTAAATAAATAATTTTCTTTTTGATTAGCAAATTATTTTGTAGTTCTGTGACTGGTGCGTTTTCTAATATTTTAATGATATAAATCACACAAATTAATTTATAATCTCATTATTAGACTTCATGCCCATGGATTGCACAAGTATGTTGCTTAAGGGGGGTGGGTCCTGAAATCTGGATTTTGCTAAAACAAATGCAATTCGGGGTTTTTGTTTTCTCTTAAAAGGTTGCCTTTTCTGCGTATAAAAATGCTATCAAAAAGTGGATATGTCCATTCTAACGTGTCTGACCGCTGGTCATTCAATGGTAAGCCTAGCCTACTGTCAACCAGTATTTGGCTCCACCTGGCTGCTACATGCAGTCGTAGATCATCACTATTTGATTATATGTGGCAGAGTGCATAAAACACTTGATTACGACCTCATCTAGAAAATCATGAACTCCAGTGCCATAGATGGATATTGGATGCCCATTATGAGGCGAAAAAATGCTGATCATGCAGATTACCAGTAGCAGGCACTCAAGAATCTCAAGAATCAACTTCCACGTCCTATAAATAGTGAAACTTTCCTTTATTCCTGCTATTTCAGAGCTTAGTTGTGGACTATGTACCACAATGAAGTCAAGAAACGCGTGGTTTGGACAGAATAAGATATGGGGACGACATATAGGCCATCAAGAACCCGGAAGTGGCTCAATTGGAGCCCTTATAATGATGGGTGTAGAGAACACAATTCGAGAACAGTTATGTCCAGAAAAGGCAACAGAAGTCATGGAGAGAGGGCTAGTATGTTAAAAAAAAAGCTGTTTTGAAGCCAAAAGCTGAATAAAAAACTCTCCATGTCAATTTTTCCGTGAAAAAAAACTTTACATGCGTTTTTCTCAAAAACCAGTCTTTTGTCAGTATTTTGCTATCTACTTTTTTGTTTCTAGACCAATTCTAACCAGATTTGGCATATATCACAACAAAACCAAGAAATGTACATATGCGTGTCCCATTCTGTTGGTCAGTTTTAGAGAAAAATGGGTTTTTAGTATGAAAAAATGGCAAAATTTGAAATTTTGCTACATGGCATTTTAAAAAATTTCTAGATAATTTTCTATTTGCATACAAACAGCTGAAAATACGTAACCTTTGAGATATTATGTCAAAAAAGATGTTCACCAACTTTCATCAAGTTTGGTTAAAATTTGGCGGACTAGATAGATTTTGAAGTTAGCCATTTTAGAGATGCCAGAATCCAAGGTGGCGGCATTGCCATGGCAACTATTTGAAAAAGTCGATTTTTTTTCACTGTTTTCCTCTAATTTGAACATCCCGAATTCAATGGAAAAGGTTAAAATAGCCTATCTTTAATAATAAAAAAAAAATCACCTCCAGGATCCTCCCCTAAAGAAAGATTATATTAAATATTTCTGTAATTGCCTTTTCTGTGAATCAGATAGTTACAATGTACAGTTTGTGCTGAAAAACTATTGGATATTTTTTCATTTGAGACAGATATGGGCTTTGATTCCATATTATGTGTATTTTGTATTAGGTTATTGTAGTATGTACTGTAGTATGAAGCTTAGACAAATGGAAAATATATGACTGAGTACAAGCAAACTTAAATGTCATGTTGCAGCTCATGTGTTGCTGAGGTAGTTTTGAAACCTTTGCATAAATGTTTGTTGTGTTATTTTTATCAGTTGTGGACTCGACAATACAGGTTGCACAGGTTCTTTATGAGATAGCGACCCGCAGGAGGTTGAAAGGCGAAACAAAACACTTACCTTTGTTCCTATATGTAAAATATGCTTTAAAACATTGTATTATTAGCAAAACATATTGTCTGTATGTAAATAATAACCAACTTTCAATAACTTTAATAATCCTCTTGCATATTAAGCTTAACATCATGCTGAGGTGCATTATTTTTCAGGGTCACTTGAGAGTTGCAAGAGCTTTTCAAAAGCAGAGAAAATGGCACCGAGCCTCTGAAGCATTTCTTAATGGATTGAAGAGAGCACCGACCGCCAGTGTCAAAGAAGAACTACTATTTGAGTTAATTGATGCTGTTTATCACTTAAATCGTAAGTATCAGTTCTTCCTGAATAAGACACAGCATGCAGTTAGATAGATAGATTTTTGTACAAAGAATTGCGCTGAATAAAGTGATATGAAATAAATTTAATATATGGTTAGTGACAGAAAAGATGATATTGAAAGAATTTGCTTGGATGAGAATGATGTAAAGCAAATGCGGTCTTAGGTAGACCAGCAATGATTTTCATTGAAACCTTGAATTTCAATATGGTTAGTTTCTAAGAACAGTGAGAAGAATGAAGGGAAATGATTGCTGATGTCTGTTTTGAGGATAATTTTTAACAAAAAGGTGTTGCTTTATGTACCAGTACTGTTATGGAAAAACTCATCAGAGAACAAAGGCAAGCTGTTGTAAATTCATTTGACTAGCATTTTCTATGTCAAATTAGGACTTATTTTCACGCTTTCAATTCTTCACAGTTGCCCAGAGCCAGTAGACCCAACAATATCAATAACCCTTCATGCTCTTTTTTTTAGATAGTAATTAATCAAGTGGTTATGCCAAAGGAGTGTTCAATCAACTTGCCCTTCACCTTTATTAGGGGGGGGGGGGGGGGGTAACCGGCTGGCTTCAGCTCAAAATGCCAGATTTCGTGTGTCTATTTTCTTTTTTTTATTGTTAGAAAGAGGAATCATTTCTGTACCAAATTATAGGTCCAGAATGGTCCTATTGTAAAAGAAAGATATTTTTTGCAGATTTTTTTGTAGATGGGGAGAAGTTAAAATTCAGCAAAATTCCCTATCAAATTGAGGGACCAGTTTGTATTACCAACTCTTCCACTCTGGAATGCTGAATTCAATATGGGTTTTGTTAGGATTTCTACTGTTGGGAAAAAAAAAATAAAGAACTGGGACCATATTCATGAAGTTGTCGTAACTTCAAGGGAGTTACACGTTGGTGTAGGCTAAGGTACCCATAAGGATGACTTGGTGTAATATCACATTTAGTTCGGTATTCATGAAGCCAGCCTACACCTACCCATACCCAAGTTGAGCATAGTGTCTAAAACTGTGAGTTGTCACGCAAAGCTGCATAACAGTAGCTAATCATGAGCAGCTGGCATGCATGACCGTGCCTCCCGATCAGCTGCTTCTGTGGGCCGTTATGTTCGTGCAACTAGGTCATGCAAGGTGCCCACACATTGGTCAGTGGTAGGTAGAAAGTAAACTAGCGGTATCTGTTGTTACATTTCTATCGGTTGGTTTGTGTTCGTTCAGATATCGATGATTAAAAAAAAAAAAGGAAAAAATAACAAAATAAAATAGAAAATAAGAAAAAATGTTCAGAGTTAATGTAACAGAGATGGTAATGCTAGGAAAAAAATTTTCACCGTGATTGTATTTCAGTGTGACATGTATCGTGGCAGTACTATTTTCAATTATAACAGACCACTTTTTAAAAATATTTTTTTTTAAATTAAAAAATCCAACCTTCGTTGTGAACTCTCAAGCCTGATCACAAAGTAAATTATTGTGCACTAAGTAATCAGCGCATGCCAACAATGTAGATGTAGATCTCCAAAGACTGACTACGGGTTACAGTTACAATTATGGAAATTACTATTTCATTTATATGTATTTTCACGTAGCTAAACAGAGAATAGGGGAGTGGGGGTGGAAAGGGAAAAAAAAGGGGGGGGGGGAGAAAGAGAGAGAGAGAGAAAGCGACAGAGCGTTAGGCAGACTGATAGACAAGCAGCGAGCAAGCAGCAGTTGACATTTTTTTTCACTTTAGGGGAAGGCGTAAGTCAGTTACAGGAGGGTCAAGCCCGTCTTAACGTTACGCTATGCTTAGGGCGCTTTCTGACTAGGTATAAGTCTACGTGCATTTCATGTATACCGTGTAGTGAGCTATGCCTTGGTGTAGAAGTCACACCTAGTCTTAGGGAGTCACCATAACTTCATGAAAACGGCCCCTGGACTTTAGTTGGGGAGCTTACTCATTCAGATTCAGTGAAATGAAAGAAATGTCACTACAAGAGTATATCAGTTTATAAATAGCAAATATATGCACCAAGGCCACATTTGAGACCCAAGAACAAGCCCTCCAGGGGTAGTAGAGAGAGGGAATTTCATATTTCATGGCCTACGATTACTTCGATGCCCTCTCTTCCAAATTGTAGAGTTTTGTGCATATTGACGTTTTTCAATGTGTTTTATTGTTAATAGATTTCGTTTTTTGCATCTTTCTCGAAACTTATTGTTTTTTTTTCCTTTTCTGTCTCCTCCAAAACTTACTGACATATTTTTATCATATTTGTCATACATACTTTGCTGGACATGATAAACAGAATGACAGAAGCTTTTTTGTATCACTTTTCACGGCTGTTCCGTAGCAGCACATTTAGTTGGCGGGCAAACTTGACCCCGTGCAGGAGGTCATGTGCCGATCAAGCTACCTGTGTGTGCTGAACCTGCCACCTTATTTTATATTACATAAACATCAAATAAGGCTAGTTTTTAGTTCAGTGATCAAAAACAGTGTGACGACAGTCCAACAGCCAGACAGAGACGAAGAAGCACTTTACAACAGTACTGGTTTTATTTGTCTGAATAAATTATGAAGTGTTATATCAACAGCACCAATACGACTGAAGTTGAGCTTGGCAAAAGCCCAGATAACAAACAAAACGTTTTTTTTTAAAAATCATATAAAATTATTTGAACTGTGGAATTTAACAATTTTCATATGTATCTCATAATCACACTCTAAACTTTAAATCCTCTGGATTTCTTTTACATTTGATTTGAAATTGAGCTATAAAGATGGATGCTATGTTGAGCTTTGAGTCAAGACCATGACAACAGAATATATATAAACATTATTTGAAGGGAAGATTCATGCAATTCCACCTTCATCTCACAGTCAGAGTCTGAATTTTAAGAAATGTTTTGTTTTTTTTTTCCTTTTTAGGTCAAAGTATCAGCATTTCCATAAGTGTATACGTATGTTCTTAAGGGGGGTTTCTGAAATTTGGTTTTTGCTCAAAATATTCAATTTTGGGTTTCTGTTTTCTTTTAAAAGTTCGGTCTCTGCTGAATGTAAAAATGGTATTAAAAAGTTAGTATGTCCATTCTAAGGTGTGGGGAGGGTGATCAAGCAAAGGTTGACCTGCCCCTCTGCCATCCAGGCTCTTGCTCATTTGGGGGTCTTTATTCAGTGATAGATCATCACTATTTCCCTTTCTATGGGCAAATTGCATATAGAAGACTTGATTATGATCTCATTCACCAATATCGGGAGCCCCAGTGTCAGGGGTGGACACTGACTGACCGTCTAAGGTGCTGACCACACCGAATATCAAGGAAAACGCGCACATGGGCCTCTGAAATAGACTTCCCACGGCCTAATGAGGGTTAAATATGCCATGTTTCTGATGTTTCGGAGTGCAATAGTGGATTATCTGTCACAGGAAGGGTAAAAACGCTCTTGGTTTTGACTGAGGAAGACATGGCAGCCAAATATAACCCTCTCTGGACCCTAAAGTGACTCACTGGAAGTCCTTTTGCTGATGGGGGTAGGGAGGTGAAAATGGAGGAAAAATGGAAGTAGGGGCACAGAAGAAGGCAAAAGAAGACATAAAAATCATGGAAAAAGGTCTAATAGGTGAAACTAACATGTGTTGGGATTGAAAGTCCGATCAAAAGCTCTTTACGGCTGTTTTTTTAGCGAAAATAACTTTAAATGCATTTTTCTCAAAATGCGTTTTTTTAGCACAAATATGCGATCTACTTTTTTATTTATGGGAGCAATTACCATGAAATTTGGCATGAATGTAGAACAAAACAATATCTAAATTTTGTCAGAAAGGATTTTTGATATCATTTTAAGTTCTTGAGAAATTTGAGATTTTGGGGTCAAATTTTTGAAAAATCTGTGATCTTTTCACATACCAAATTTAAAAAATTGTAGAAAAAAAACTAACGACTTTATCAAAAATCTGATCTGACAAAATTTAGATATGGAATGGTAAAATATGTACACAAAATTACACGCAGATCGGTTGGAAAAGTTCAGAGCCTATCGAAGGTAAAGTTACATTATATCGAGTAGCAAAATCCAAGATGGCGGACGTTGCCATGGCAACCATGAGTGATTTTGAATTTTTTTCGATTCTTTTCCTCTAATTTGACCATGCCGAATTTGATGGTAATAGTTAAAATCATCTCCCCCCAGCGGTTTCCAACATGACTGCCAGGACCCCCCCTCCCCCCTTAACCACTTCACGGCTATCAACAGTATAAGAACGTCATTTGAAGGTGCTAAAAGACGTAATTAAATGTCCAGTTCCAATCACTTCACCCACGCAGCCCTCTGCTCGCTCTCATGCATAATTAACTCCACCCACTCAGCTCAAGTTGACCATGGACCAGTAGTCGGCCGTCCTCCTCTTTGCCAGGAGTAATCCACGGCTTCGGCTATTACTGAATGTTACTGAAAATTACATATGTACGCCTGACTTGGAATCTAATGGCTACCTCTTGACTTATCCCCCGATCCACAGCATGCGGCATCTATCAAAAGATTCTATGTACTGATGTGAACCGTGCTGGCCAGTGGTCGGAACATCAGAGTCCTCTAGTGTCTCTAGCTTTGTTTTTACCCTGTCTAACCTTTCTAATATCTATGCTAAGATCCTCAACCCGACGATACCTGAAGATGGAAAGTGAGAGAGAGAAATAAAGAAGGACTGAGAAATGAGTTGAGTGAGTGAGAGAATTAATGAGTGAGTAAGTGAACAAATTGGTGCGTGAGCCGTCAAGCGAGAGTGGGTCTGTTTGTTTGTCCTAGGTCTCTGTGTGATTTTAGGAGCAACTACGCTTGCAACTTTTGGATCTGAAAAAAAATAAATAAATAAAAAATTGGCAGCAAATGACAGCACTAGCAAGGTTTTTCAGCAAATGGGTTCTCACTTCTACTTCAATCCTCTGCACCATTTTCCCCACAAACGTTCACGCCTTTTCTCTGGTCAGTCACAGGAGGTATCCTGTCCGTCTCATTGTTCCTTCACCTTCTTTTTCATTTTTCCCTTTTTCCGGCAATTCCCTCTCTCTCTCTCTCTCACACACACACACACACACACACACAGCCGCCGGCGGTTTCTCATGTTTCCTCTAAAAATAGATGTTCCGACCAGAAAATCTATTCGCACCACTTTGTGGTATTTTTTGTTAGATTCCACTGGCTGATGACACGGCTGTGTAGCTTGCGTCACGTTACAATGAGATCTGTCAGGCAGAGGGCAGTTAGCAGAAATGGCAAGCCGGTTTGTTGGGGGGGAGGGTGGGGGGGGGGGGGGGTAGAAGCGGGTGCCTGTTTGTCTCACTCTCGGTTTCATTCACGGTTGGTTCACATTGGGCATGCTGAGTGACCATCGTGAGGCGTGATGGGGTAGCAGCGGACTGAGCGGGTGAGACTGATGAATATCGTTGGTGCTTAGCACAGGGCTGCAAACAATGCAAAAATTGGCTAGCAGTGAAGTGGTTAAAATCCATTTCTATATCATCTTTGCTTATGTTGGCAACTGCCTCTTAACTATTGATGTTTCATCTGCATTTTATCATAGATGAGCTGGCTAAGTTGGATGATTTTCTGTGTAGGCTTATTGTTTGAAAAATAATGGCTAACCTCTTGTTATATATAGTAAGCATATTTTGCCCATGCAATTATCATAGTGTACAACATGTAAGAGGTTTGACAAGTTCTTCTGACTCTAAGAGTCACCATGCAACAGGTCTATCTAATGGAATTCCACTGTTGTTCCATGTTTGTTAATGCTATCTTTCTACTCGTTCTTTTTTTGTCTTGGGTATGGATGATAAAATGGGCATTTCTGGTGTAACAACAACTGAAGCTGTGTGTATAACTCTCTGTGTATTGTCTGTTGACTGAGTGACTGTAGGTTTAGGGAAAATTACAGCATTTCACCGACCTGTGTGTACTAGCTGTGGTCAGCGGGAATGGCCTGTCAGGCGGTGATTTATGACCTGATGTTATCGGGGGTGATGGTCAGCTGGATCTGAACTAAGTGTGCCACTGGGAGAATGGAACAGAATAACAGGTTTTTATTCTTGAGAAAAAAATTTTAATGAATAAAAATGCCAATTTTGTAGATTTTTGATATATGACATTTTCAAAAATTTATTTAAAAAAAAAGAACTATCAAGAAACCTCAAATTCCAGCAGTTTTGTAGATATTAGATGTTAATGACATGCAAAGTTTGGAATGATTTGATGTAGTAGTATAAGAGCAGATCGATTTTGAAAAAAGGCAAAATCTGAGATGGCACCCATTTCTGTGGCAACCAGACACACTAGAAAGTTTCCAAAGACATAATCTGATCAGACAAACATGTCAGTTACATATGGACACAGTAAAATGACCTAAGGTCAAAGGCAAAAAAAAAAAAAAAAAAAGTTCTCAGGTGTACTCTATTTTCGTAACACAAATATTTTGTTTTTATCTTCTTGGTGCTAAGCTTGGTCTGGATCGGTCCACATAATCTGGTCAAGTGAAGGCACTTGTGCTTGTTTCATTTGAATTCTATAAAATATAATGAGCTTAACTGCTCTGGATATTTGTCATTGGTGTTGCAAGCCGAGACAATATCTCAACATTTTTGTGTAAATTGTTGACAATTTCTTAGTTTATTTGACCGTTAAAGGTGGAAGCATCATATAGACATTCTCTTTTTGGCTTCAATTTAACTTATGATTTAAACCCATGGAACCAAATCTGAAACTGGATCAGTCAGTGACATGTAATTTCAACCAGATTTCCCTCGAGTCATTTGTTTAGAGTTCTTCTTTTTTTGCATTGGTATACTATGAACAAATCCAAGATGGCATTTAACCTTAGCACAAGATGCTTTCTGCATCATATTTGATATTAAAGCCAAGACCAGTGTAATATTCTGAAATGTTTTTGGCTACATTGTTTTTTTTTTTATTTTGATATGAACAAATTCCTTAGTCCTTACTTTGTCTTTGCAGCTGAGGAAACCAGAAAGTTACGCCATCTTAGGTATCAAAATAAGCTTTTTTTTTTAAAGATTTGTTTAAAAGCAACAAAAACCTGTGAGGAAGAGACATATAAGGCATTGTGTGATCGTGTTGTATATGTTCCATGCGAAAAATCACAGACGAGTGAAGAGATGCAGATCTTGCAGCATTTGTTGAATAAATAATAATAATAATAATAAAGGACATTTATATAGCGCCTCAACCCTAGAGGGCTCGAAGCGCTTTACAGCAGGACCAAAACGTTGAACAGAATATGCCTCAAAACAAACATGGGCAGCAACATA
>JBCEWB010136405.1:0-11060 GCA_039654565.1 Peronia peronii | reverse complement strand
CTGGGATTTCTTTCTAGACTAATACATTCTGTGGTCGCTCAAAAGTTTTGTCTCACAGCCAGTCAAAATGAGCGAAAGGTAGATTTTCACCAAACTGACCTATTACTATCGGGTAAAACCTTAATTCATTCACCTTCGTGAAGACGTAAAGCTTTTTGAGAGAGCATGACTGTATACGTTTCCATAGCATCTGTCCAGTTTTATGCATACTGTCTTTCTAAATTTTGTTCACATTTTCAAAGGAAAAAACTGGATATTTGGGGACAAATTGAAAAAAACATCTATCAACACAAATATTTCAAAAGAGTTATTAATTAATGTGCAAAGTCTGAAACAATTACATTTAATATGCTTGGAGCCCTATGCTTTTGAAAACAGCTAATTTTTTTAAGTACAAGAGCTAATCTGAAGACATTGTTAATGCAATCTTACACAAAACAAAAACATTGCAATACATTTCATTTTGATTTGAACTTGCTGAATCCAAATTTGAAGTTTCAAAATCAGCTTCTTTAAGCATTCAAAAAAATCACTCTCAGAACCTCTTCATACAAGCACAATTGACAAAGAAAAGAAAATCAATTTCGAACATTTTATTTGAAACATTTGTGAGGGAAAATATCTTAGAAATAACATTCATCGGAATATTATGAATCAAGTACTGGCAACTTACCTTGCTGCTGCTAGCACGAGACCCTGGGCTCTGCAATCATAAAAATAAATTGAATTAATATCACAAATGTCAAAGGGTCAACAAACTCGCATCGCTTTCTCTAGGATTTCTTTCTAGACAGTAACACATCCAGGTAACACAACAGTCTTGTCTCGCAGCCAGTCATGATGAGCCGTATGTAGCTTTTCGCGAAACTGACCTATTACTATCATGTTAAACTTAATTCATACACTTTTATGTGACCCTCAAGCTTTTGAGAGAGCCTGACTGTATATGTTTCTATAGCATGTTTTATATAGCGTTACTAAACAAAGTGACAAGTCTGAAATGATTACATTCAATACTCTAGTAGACTGGACTTTTGAAAAGATCGAATTTTTGAGGCACAAAGGCTTATATGGAGGCATTGTCACAGCAATTAGACACAAAATACCTCTTAATACAAGCAGAGTTACTGAGGAAGAAAAATCAGTTTTGCACATTTTATCTGAATCATTTGTGAGAAAAAAAAAACAATAAAGAAAAAAACATTCGTCAGAAGAGATATGAATCAAATGTTGGAAACTTACGTTGTTGCTGCTGTCGGTTTGCGCCTCTTGGGTCTGCAAGCAAACGATAGAGTGTATTTACTTCACAAATGTCAAACAGCTCCACTATACCATTAGTCTCTGACACCACCCCTTTTCTGAATCTCATCTCAATAACATCTTTTCTCACCACTGATCCTCTTACAACTGTAGATGGCTAGGGGTCTATATGGATTCTGAGAAATTAGCTTCTGGCTAAGTGAACAGTGCTGTTCGGGGTTTGTGGACGCAGTAGAGAAGTCGTGGTTTAATGCCGGAGTTCTCGTCGTCTGGAAAAGTGTTTGTGGGAGTTGAGTCATTACCAAAGTAGTACCCAGGCATACCTTATAGTCATTCACTGACCTCTACCCTTTTAAATGACAATATTAGATGTGCTAAAGGTGAGAAATCAGATCTAGACTACTTACCTTGGGCACTTTGGCCGCTGGCTCGGCCAGGTCCTCAGACCCAAAGAGGCGCTGAATATGAAATACAAAGATCAACAATCAGCATCACAATCTTTTTCTACTCCTTTTTCCACATTTTCTTTTGCTTCATGGTATTTTCTTTTTTCAGTGCTTTTTCACCTGTAACATAAAACTTAAAGCGGATACCTGCATTTATTAAATGGTATCTTTTAAAACTGTGAAAAACAAATTGTAGATTTAGAGATAAAAGCCCCAATATATTAAAGAATATCTATATATTTCAATATCCGCCAGATGGATTTCTCGACGACAACATGTAGACAAACTCATGTCTGTGTACTACTGCTCTCTTTATGCTCACATGGACCCTCCATGAAGGCCTAAAGCAACAAAACAGATCAGTAAAAAGGGAAGCAACAATGTCTGTTCAGAAGTTTCATACCCATAACCCAATTAAATGTACATGTGTAAGGACTTTGCTAGTGCAGAGGCTGCGGTGGATACACCAACGATGCCAAGCTATAATCCTCATGCATTGCATCTTATTATGTGTCCGTACTGCAGATTAGATGGGGTAGTGATACAAAGTCTATGATGGTAAATGTTCAGATCTTACCTTCCGCTGACGGTTACAGAGTGTGGACGGTCCAGACTGTGAAATAAGTAAATGAATCAACATATAATGAAGAACATAAAATATCTCAAACCCTTTATTTTTATTTCGAAATTGATACAAGGCTATACAAGGCAAGGCAAGCTAATGATCAGATTCTATTTGTTACCAAAGGCCAATCCTCTTGACAGTCTATGAGACACAAAATACACACAACATACATTTACGCTTACATACATAATAATGGACTAATATTTCGACAACCAGCATCTAAAGAATGCCCACTCAAAAAAATGCTGCAATTTAAGCATATATCGCTACTGGCAGAAATTAATTTCCCTAACATCTGGATTAGTTCTTATGCAGAGGATCTGATTCAGGTTATCATGTATGACTAATAAGCATTTGAAATAAGGATAATGCGTGCCATCTGATTTGATGAGAAGACAGTTTATAGAAACAGTTAAAACCTCCACAGCCCAAGAAATACAAATGATACCACAATACCCATCTGGCTTTTTTTAGACGCCCTAAATAAAGTAATAACCCACATATATGGTATAGCAGCTTGAAACTTATTACACAACAGTTCAGAAATATGCAAATGCTGATCTAGGAGAGGTTTTGGGGAAAAAATATTCAAGCAAATACAAAAATCAAAATCAAAATCAAAACAAACGAAAATATTGAGGGAGAAGAAAAATTCTAAAATCAGCGAAATATTAAGTACATTGATTATTGTAAACTGCATTCGATTTCTTTCTATGAGAGTGATCATACCTATCTACAAAATCCAATTCTGGATGGTTTTAGTCTCACAATTTGTGAAACTCTATTTCTAATTAATTATCAAAAATCAAAGCATAGATACTATTCTTACCTCAAGCATCTCCACTTCGCCATATTCAGCCAAGATATTTATTAGTTTCTGAAACATAAATGATCATTTATAATCACACTTCAATGTCGCTCTTGTTCTTGCTATATTATAGTGTACATCTTCTGTATATATAAATACATGTAAATACAAAAAACAAACAAACTAATAGACAAACAAACCTCAGACTCTGTAATGTTATGGGGTTCCGAAAATATACTTAGAAATTCTGACTTCACTAATTCAGATATTTTTTCAACAATTTGTATCAACAATATTCCAAAACAAAAAGGTTTTGTAAGTTTTTGTCAATATTCTCTGTTTTATCAGGACTATCTGTATGGTTTTCGTACTATTAGAAATCGATCTTTTGTAGTCTACTTTGATATAAGTGTTCTACATTTCACAGAAACCATAGAATCCACAGCCAGAGAGTTCTGCTGTTTTTGTTGTTGTTTGTTTTGTTTTGTTTTTTCACTATATATGTAGCCCTTCAGTCAAATTCAGTCTTTTGATTTTGATCAGTTTGTCGTCACCACTTTCCAGATTGAAGAAAGAAGTGATTCAGTCATACAAGGTAGAAAAGTCTACTCACATTTAACTATTAAAAAAAAAATAATAATAATAAACAGGTCATAGATTTCTACATGTAAACGTACTTACTTGAGCCCTTGTTGCGTTTCTTCTGAGAGTGTTGGCCCATGGATTTTTCAGTGCCTGAAATAAAAAGATTGAAAAATAATCACATCAAAATGTCTCTTTCTTCTGCGTAAGCCATAACAATTTATAGTATACACCCTGACGTAGGCATGCAAAGCATCAATTTTTTTCTTAGATTTTGACTTCTCTGATTAAGACGCTTTTTGTTGTTTTTTTCACAGAAAGATCTCAATTGCATATACTCAAAGATGACATGCAAGCTTTTATCAACACTCTCTTTTTATCTGGATTATTGATATGTTTGCTATAGTGTTAAAAAGTGGTTTGACAACATATAGATACTTTTTCTTTTTCATGTAATGAAAGGAAAGTGTTCTGCATTTCATTGAAAATATAAGATCCATATTTACATCAGTGAAAAGATTATCTTTTTTTTTTTATTGGGGCACTTTCAATCTAAAGAGAACAATTATTTATGCATGAACTGCATGCCCAGTTTTGGTCAAAGAGCATTTCATTTTTCTGGAGAAATTTGGAGGTTTCTTTGGCTGACAGATATCTATACTTCAACGAAAGTCACGTGGGTCCAAATCCATCCCGGTGGTGGAAAAGATAAGCCTTCACTTATTAATATTTCAATAATTCAACAGTCCTATGGCTTTAAGGAAGCCTGACATGCAATCTTCTGAGATAAAAACAGTTATATTTTCCAGGTCCCAAGGCTATGTTATGCAAGTTAAAGAATGTCTGGCAGTTCAAAACTCCGAGACGAAGCAGAAGGAGATGCCATTGTCCAGAGACATTTGTATAGCAAACTTGGGAAAAGTTGCCTACTATTCAAATCCTCTTTGGGGAAGTGGAGGAAAGGAGTAAGTAAAAAAAAAAAATATGTGACTACTTACTGCCTGGGGCCACTTTTTGACTCTTTTAATGGCTGTAGCTGGCAGCTATGGAAGAGACCAAGTGAGAGATGATTATTCAAAATGAACACTTATCTATGATAATATTTCACAGTTAGATTATTCATAAGAAATGACCTGATAAACTTGACCAACTTGCTATAAATATTTTAAAAGAAAACTGATTATTCTTATAAATTTATCATTATCATGGATGATATTTCCATTCGATAGAAATGAAAGAGATTTCAGAACATGGTGAAATATGTTATTTCTATTCCATAATCAAATAGCTTTGGGTTTTTGGTTCAAATCAACAAAAACAACAAAAAATGTTGGCCAATTGGTTAATTTATTTACAAAAAAAGACATCCACACGCTTTTCTGCTTGACAGATATGATTTAATTTAAATGAAATAATATCTCAGAATAATTCTCAGAAAAAAAAGTTAAAAAATCAAGCAAATACGCTAGTCCATTATTATGGCCTCACAGGGCAAAACAAAACATTATTATGTAGTATTTCTGAAACAGCATAATTTGTTGTATATTCTATTTCTGAAGGTTTTTCAGTTTATCAGCTGGATGCAAAATACATAGGATAATAATATAAGCTTAAATAAATGGCAATGGTTGAGTAGTTTCATAACCAAAAGTTATGTTTCTTCATCTTTTTAAACCTTTTTTTCTAAGAACTTTTTGACAGCTTCTTTAATATTCTGTTTAATTAATGAATCAATAAGACTTAGGAACTTATCGGAGGAAAGAGGGACAGAGCCAGGCATAGGGAGAAGTGGAAGACAACATCGAAGGTTGGACCAAAGCATTCGCAGAAGCATGGACCCTCACATACATAGCTTTTTGTTTATTTGTTTGTTTACAACTGACAGGAGTAGAGAGAGCCTTTACATGCTAATAGAGTGACTGCAACAAACTTACCTCAAGGATTACCGGCGAAAGAGCAGTTAAACCTGCTGGCACCCAGTGTGGTGCTGGTGATTTTGGTGTTGTCTCTGGTGCTGTTGATTGCCGTGCTCGTCTGGTTGGTGCTTTTTGGGCTGGTGCTCTGCGCGCTGGTGCTTTGACTGCTGGTGCTGTGACGTCTGGTGCTTTGACTGCTCGTGCTCTGCACATTGGTGCTTTTCGGGCTGGTGTTCTGGGCGCTGGTGTTTCCACTGGAGGTACTTGACTGGATACTGCTGGTGGTTGTACAGGTGCTGGTGGTTGGATAGGTGCTGCTGGTGGCTCAGTAGGTGCTGCTGGTGGCTCAATGGGTGCTGCTGGTGGCTGAATAGGTGCTGCTGGTGGTTGATTAGGTGCTGGTGGTGGTTGATTGGGTGCTGCTGCTGCTGGTGGTTGATTGGGTGCTCCTGGTCGAGAGTTTGCCGTAGGTCCGTGAATGATTGCTGTAAATGAGAATAATAATAAAAAAAAAAAGATTTTAAGAAATACATCTTGTTCTCTATCCATTCAAAACACCATAATTAAAGAAAGCCTCTGGGCATATTGAGCCAATTTCCTTTACCATGAGCCGTGTTACTTTCCTTCAGCAGGATCAAGACTTATGTACAAGTGTTGTACATGTATTAAATGAGAGCAGTTTGTAAATTTTTGGGGGGGTAATTTTATTGATTTACTGGTTTATCGATTATGATTTTATTTATCTATTTATTTGTTTTTCATTCATTTTTTCTAAATTCTGCCACAAAAAATTTCTGAGTCTCATACTATTCATGTGTTTGTGTATTATATGTGTGTTGTTTTAAATTGTAATATTTCCTCCTCAACAGTTTCATTTCTTATATTTCATGCTGGAACCTTTAAAAAAATGTGTACGTATCTTTGCAATCCCAAGAAAGTAGGATTATCTCAGTTTTAAGTACGTGACCTGTTTATTGGGAGAAGAACTTCTGTGGGTGAAAATTTAGGACAGCGGCGTTTCCACCTAATCTTCCTCCGATAGTTAACTGCCAGTGGTTCTCTAACGTGCGTAGTATACATACGCAACATATTTGCCCTTATTCAAGAAGGTTAAATGTCAGGCTTCCTATCCAAAAAGCCAGGGGACCATTGAGTCACTGAAAAAAAATGCTTTTTAGGTATTCCGAACCGGTATTCAAATCCTTCCCATTCCCCCACGGTAGGATTCAAGACTTGAACCTTCGACCTCAAGATGTGAGGTTCTGACCAAGTAGCTTATCCTTGGACTACCACACAATCACAGTGATCCCGGTGTATGACTAGTTCATTGTGGGAATGTTTCCTGTTCAGAGCATGGATGTCGAATTCTTCTTGAAATCACCTAAACATGTCGTTACCAGCTGTTGTAAAGCTGGCTTTAACATTGTTAACATCATTTCTGATCATAACAGATTCAACCGTAGAATATTTCCGATGCTCACAGCTGATACCGAATTAAGATTCTCCATCACTTATCCTGTAAACAAGGAGCACAGGATTTTTTCTGTTACTTGATCCTCTTCATTTGCTGAAGTTTATAGGAAATAACTGGTTAAATCTGAGGAACCAGTGGAAACATTGTCTTTTCTAGAATGACCTGACAGTGTCATAGATAAAATAAACAGAGCCACAGAGTCCCTTTCTGTGATTTAAAAACACCCGTATAAATCAGAAAAGAATTTAAATAAAACAGGACGAGCACTATCTCGGAAAGCCTTATACCCTCATTCGTCTGAGCGTCAGAAAGCATCTGGAGCATGAAAAATTGTTCATCACACAAACATTGCTGCCTTAAAAACAGTAGATTTAAAAGGAGATGAATTTATTTCATCAGTAGGTACTGCTAAATTTCTTGAAATCATCTGTTTCTGATGGAATTTGAACATGTACAACATACGTGAATGTTATACAAAAAAAAAAATAAATAAAACAAGCCACATGCTATTCCTTGACTGCTTCAATGGTTGACTGGCTGCAAATAATGAAAAAAATAATCCAAGGGAGGATTCTTATCAAGTGATATTTTGTGCTTTGACACAGACTTTGGTTGTCCCATTAATTTTAAGCATCTTTTCACTCTAAAAATGTATTGTTTTAACTGGAAAATTTCAAACTACTAATCTTGAAGTTCCATTTGGACAGTGCCGACAACTTTCAAGGGGTTGTGTCTCAAAACAGCTGTTTCATAAATCAAATGTGTTTTGCTGTAGAAGCCGTTTGATTCGGTTAAAACAGGTACCGAACGTAGGCCTACTGGTTCGTCTCGAAATCACCCTGACTACGCTGACCGTATACTCAACCTCTTTGCACCGTTGTGTTTTTCCTGCTCCCCCGCCTTTACTATAATGTATATCGTCGTCAGAGAATTGAATTGTCCTATCTACAACATAAAACTGTTGTAGTTATGACAATTTAATTCTGGAACGATGATATATAGAATTCCTTGCATCTGCATATCATGTTACCATGGAGATTCATGGACTGTGAATTATACTTACTGTGCTGCCAGCAATGGTCCGAATGACGCTGGGCTAGCCGTCGACAAACTTTGCCATTGCCGAGGTTGATGGCTTGGCATCGCCGACGGTCTGTGCAATAAAGAACAGCGAATCAATTACCACCATCATTATCATCATTTTTCTGAAGTGCATTAAAAGAACAGAGAACCTGTCAACTGGTTTGTAAAATTTCTATTAAAATGATACCAATACGAAAACAGAAAAGCAAAGAACTAAAGACAGAAAGAAAGAAAGAAAGAGAAAATGAAAGAAAAATGTACACATTTTGGAAGCTGGTTGATTCTTTTCTAGGGTAAAAAAAAATAAAAGCATAATATTGTATCATCATCGTCACCATCATCATTTTACGAAAAGTGTCTTAAAATTAAGACGACTGTCCACCGGCAACTAATCAAATACACCAAAAAGGTTGAAAAACAATATGAAGAATTTAGAATTGAGCTAATAAAATGAATTTAAAACGCTAGCCAAATTTTCGAGCCCGCTTGGCTCTTCGTCAGGGCAATCATCATTATCACCATCATCATCATTTTGCTTCAATGTCTTAAAAGAAAATGACTGTCACTCCGTATATAAAATGTTAATAACAAGGTCACAAATATGACGAGATAACATCCACCAGGAGGTTGAAAGACGTTCATAGAATGTAAGACAAATATGACAAAAATCAAAATTTTAAAAGTAAAAAAAATTCCAAAATTTTCGAACCTGTTTAGTTCATCTTCAGGATGAAAAAATCTGTCTGTCTGTCTGTCTGTCTGTCTGTCTGTCATCTATATCTATATCATAACCACCATCATCATAATCGCATCGCCATCGCTATTTTATGGAAGTATTTAGAAATTCAAGGCTGAGCACTGGCGACTATCCTAACACATCAAAAGAAATGAACAAGAATCCGCAGAAACAAATATGATTTGCTAAACATTTAATCTTTAAAAAATCAGCCACTTCATTATCATCGCCGTCATTACGATCACCATTATCATTATCATCATCATGTTATTGATGGCCCAGTGATTGGTCGTCGCGAGTCTGGATCAAAAGTTCCTGGTTCAACTGCTATGCTAATGGAGCCTAGTACTTTGCTCTTGGGAATGAGAATTTAGAGTTTCTTGACTCGTCTACGTTTAAATCGGCACCCAAATATAGACCATGATCGTTACTGTCCGATGGGAGAGGAGGGGATCGTGACACCGGGACAAGTGAGGGCCACTTCCCACCTTTCATTTTCCCCTCTCGTGTTCCCGGCCCGTCCTCTATACTGTATTTGCTCGAAAAGTGATGGAACTGTAAAACACTATCTACACTGGCACTCCTGTTCTTCTGTGGTCCTAGCCTATTCCCAACCCTAACCCTATAATCAAACACTGATGGGTTGTCGCTTTAAGGCTAAGGTACGGACATTGGCTAAAAAGAACGGGGCTAAAACATTGTGCTCTCACTGAGTTCTGAGTCAGCTTCACAAGATCTAATCATACACACATCTTGGCCCTAACCTTAATTATTCCTCTTTGCTGGCTACAAGAGATATAACACAAGTAATGTAAAGACGGAAAAAGAAGCACTTTTCGTCTGATGGTCTGAAACATGAATATCGAAAAATTCAGAAAAATTCATATTATTGTTGTATGATTAAAAAAAAATAAAAAATCTGAGAGTGATTTTTTTTTCTATTTTTTATTTATGTATTTATTTATCTATTTATTTAGTTTTGCCTCAATTGTTTGAAATAACAGGAACAATTTTTTTTTAAATAATGCTCGTCTTGTCTGGCTTGTACTTCGCAAACGGACATAATCTACCTGGCTGAGAAAATCTGATTATAAATGAACTCCATTCAAATTGGACCATTTTAAACATTTTTATCCCTCAAAAACAAATCAAAATGTCATTAGCATTTAACTGATTTTGAGATGCATAGCATGAAAACATCATTCCCATTTGAGTGATTTATAGTAAGAAGAGCAGAAAATCTGTTATTTTTTTTCATATGCCCTACTTTCCGAATAAGATTTAAAAAAAAAAAAAGGAGTTGATGTAAAGTACGGCCATAGTGACACATTATATTTTAACGAGTTAATTTTCATTTAGTTTTTAATACTTGTGAAACTGCGTCTTCGACTTTTAAATTAGGATGTCTCCTAGTTCACAGTTCTATTACTCCACAATCTGTGATTATTCTCATTCATCCTACGGATTCCTCAAGTAATGAAGAATGAAATACTTACCAGCCATGCCGAGTATTCCAAAGAAAGCCCTTTCAATAAATTTAGGGAAATTTCGACTTCCTTCTGTCAAATTTTGCACTCAACTGATTTGAAACAACACATCAGACCTCACATCTCACTGAGGCGTAGCCAGTGAGTTCACGTCGCTGCAAAAATCCCATGCTTATTCAGTTGGTATTGGCTTTGTTGCTTTCAAATCTTTCTGTGCATGAATTTTAACATCTGGACTTTTACACTCTCTTATTTTAACTCTCAAGGTTTAGAGGAACTTGCTTTAATGTTATATCCATGTTATATCCATCCCTCCATCCATCCATCCATCCATGCATCCATCCATCCATCCATCCATCCATCTATCCATCTGTCCATCTGTCCTTCCATCCATCCATCCATCCATCCATCCGTCCATCTATCCATCCATGCATGAATGCATGCATCCATCCATCCATCCATCCATCTATTCATTTATCTATCTAGCCATCCATCCATCCATCCATCCATTCATCCATCAATTAATCCATATTATATCACCCATTCTTCATCCACCTGTCGGTATCTCTATCTATCTATTTATCTATCTGTCTATCTATCTATCTATCTATCTATCTATCTATCTATCTATCTATCTATCTAT
>JBCEWB010136394.1:0-11060 GCA_039654565.1 Peronia peronii | reverse complement strand
AACAACATATCAAAGTTTCTCTTCTTAGTCTGACGAAATAACAAATCTGAAATTTTCACCCGCTTACCCCCTTAATTATGAAAGTACTGCAATTACATCACTCTAATGGGTGATGAGCTTAAGATGGAATAAACTTGCTATGAAATAAAAATCTTTGTTTTTCACAATTGAGACAATGTGGATTGTTTGTTCAAATTCAAATTTGTCTATTTATTATGATCTGTTGAGTGTGCTAAATACATGTAGTTTTATGTGTAAGTACAACATCTCATTGAGAATGAAAGTTTTTTTCTAACAATTCATGTTATGGTTTTCTTTCTTAATATTTTGATTGATTAGATTTTCATTTTTTAACTATGATATGTAGGACCATAAAATTTTACAGTTGTTTACTCCAGCAACTTCGTATGTTATTTCTCAGATTGAAAATTGATAAAATTCAGTTTACTATCCGTAAAATTAAATATTGATCACTTAGTTGTAGATCAGGAAGGACATAACTGAGATTTTTACAACTGAAAATAGATAAAATAATCATCCACATGTATTTAAATCAATTCACTGCTTTAAGTATAGTAAAAAATTCCTCATGACTTTTATAATTCATAACTTTCTTTCTCTGTCATAATATGACATTTTGTTACACTAGATCTCTGTTAGATTATAAACGCTTTTTACATTATGACAGTGACACCAAGGGAAGACAGTAATTTTGAAAAGTCATTGCCAGTGCTGAAACGCAAGGATGACAAAGATGAATGGGAGAATGAAGTGGACGACCTGGTGATGTGGACTCACTCTTTAGACTCAAAGGCCATTGATCCCACATGAAAACTTGTATATGATTTGACATCTTGTTTCTATGTTTGTTTTTGTAATGATGTCATTGTGATTAGGAAATGTACGAGACTGTGATATAAGTGTTACATGTATATTTTATTTCATATGTGTAATGTTTATAACAAGTGGAAAATTTGAAGAATTCCAAAAGAATAATATCATCACTGCATTTTAATAAAGGCACAAGTCAGACTTATGCCAAAATGCAATCAATGTCTCATAGCATTTCTGAGTATGAGACTGAGAGCTATCAGATGTTAAAAAAAGGAAATGCAAAAAAAAAAGGAAATATAAATAGATGATAATCTGCTGGAATCATATGACGTAACTCATTAAATGACTTGTGCTATATACATTGTTTTTCCTCAATATCTCACAGAATAAAGTACACTATATATAAGTGCTGAAAGAGACTTATGCTTCTATCATATAAATTTGATGATATGCTCAGAGCAGTGCATAAGAATAATGTAGAATGACAACGTCACAGATTGTCTTTTCACAGACTAGACTACAGAATCTTGATTTGCCCTAGTAAATGTTCAGTTTAACATGAAAAAGACACACAACATCAATTACAAAGTGCAAGTACAGCATTTGGTCTTATCAGTGAACAGCTGCACTTTATTCACTTTGGATCCTGTGGGATTTTATTATTTTTCTGAGTTGTGTTGAATTTTTTGCCCAGGTTGATGAAATGACTGTACATCATTTATAATGATAATGAGATGATGAAATGATGTGATGCGCAGGCTGAGGTCATTGACAAATAAGATTTGAAGATAAAAATTTCAAGACATAATCATGTGAGACAGCCTGAGAAAATTGAGAAGCAATGAAAGTTAATGTTTTGATGCTCGACAATGAGATTTTTATGAGTAGAATAAAGACACATCACAATGACTCACCAGCATACACAAATAATGTAATCTTTGTTATGGCTAAGAAAATTTGATTTATTGATATAAGTGTGTTGTTTTGTAAAATAAAATATTACACACAGTTTAAAGAAATGTGAATGATTGTACATTGTATGTTATTGTTTATGTTGCATGCTGTTTGAGCAAGTTCTAGTAGTGTGACCAATCCATTATTTGAAAGAGAAATATTTCTCGCTGTGTGCAGGTTTATAAAACTTGAAGCTAGTATAACATTGTGGCATTTCTGAAGCTCCATCTCTGGATGCTTTTTTGTACTTAGATTCTGTTTCCTTTTACTTTTACAATCATTTTTAATCTCAAGAAAGTAGTTTGTGCATTGAACTTGCTATCCTTTTATACTCAGTACTGCTGATGAAAAGACTTCAGAGACACTCCTATTGTCCATCAATTTTTTAAAAATTTTCTGCAGTATGATGCAAATTAACAAGATACATCTTGTCTGACCAAAATCTCAGCACTAAAAGTTCTGAATAACACTCCACTTTGCACCATTCTTACTTTTCATCAGTTTCATTGTAAGAACATTGTTTGAAAAGAAATGTTCCAGTTTTTTCTGAGAATGAAGTAGATGCAAATTGAGAAAACATCTGCCACAGAAATTATAAGAGATAACATTAAAAGCTTCAGCCATGTTATCAAATAACACTCCACGCTTAGCAAACTTGTTTAAAAAAAAGTTTGTTGACTTTTAAGAAAAAGAAGAAGAAGTGCTGCAAATGCTCAGAATTACTCCATAGGGGATGTGCAGCTGTTTCAAAATAATTGAGATCAATGTGAAAAACCATAGAGGAAGTGTCTTGAAAAAATATAACCCAGTTGGAAGTGGTGAAAACTGCAAAGAGTATTAAGTTTGACATATTTCTGTTTTTTTCAGTATGAAGCTACATGTAGTTGCATCATTAAATTCTAATTGTCCTAAAAAGATTAATTCACCATTTTTCAGGGAAGTTATTGATTCTAGTGCATTTGGTTCTAAATATTTATTGATAAACAGGAATGGCAGACTTTCAGTATTCTTTGTATTTTTTTTAAAAAGTAGGTTCAATCAAATGCTTGTATACGGTACTGAATAAATCGTTAGCTTAGGACCAGAGCCTTCCAATTGTATTGTTCTGGCAAGTGTATTCTTGTCTGAGCCAGTGAAAAGTAGGTGTGTTAGTGTAAAGATATTTGCCTAATAGGTTTGAATCAGTATTCAAGGAAGATAACCATGAGAATTCAGGATGCCAGTTGGACTGTTGAAGGCCGTAAACAATGCTCACAGTGTTCCATGCATTTTAAATACATATTTCTTAGAGATTTTGTAGCCATGGAAAGCTGCAATCCATACTGCAAACACTGTTTCAATAATGATTTTCATTTACAGAAAAGAAAAATCTGATCTATGAAAGTTTAAGAAAATTCATTTTACTCCCTGGTTTTCTGTTTAAGCATTACAAGTATTGTATGTATTTTGAAACATGTTGATGTGTCCATGTGTACAATAAAATGTTGTAAGTTCTGCTGATATTGCCTGCTTTTAATGGCAGGCAGAGAGCCATCTCTCTATACTTCATGGCTGAATGTCAGATATATTAGAAAATGTATTGGATGGGGATTGTTCTTCTCCTGCCCAGTTGCTTCTCTTTCCCCGACACAAGGGCTGTTGAGCAAGCAAACGTATAGAATAAAAACATCACTTTTCTTTCTTAAAATTACATCTCACTCAAGGATATTTTTGACAAAATTATTACAATAAGAAAAGAACTTTTTCCCTACAGCGAGAATTTTTTAGAATTTTCCATGCTGGAATTTCCAACAAAAGAGTATAAAAGTGATTTTTGTTCTGTTGTGTAAGTTTGTTCAACAGCTCTTGTGTCTGAGAACGACAAGTAATGAGGTAAGTGAAAAACTGTCCCCATTGGTGAAGGGGTCAATGTGATTTTACAACACTGATTTTACAAGATGCACAAGCCTGAAACTAAAAAGTCATTTACACGAGAGATGTAGTGATGCATATACTGTACGCTGTACATGATATCAAAACATAAGAGACTGTAAGAGTTTGTGTCTTTTTATTTCTCACTTATTGTCCTTTGCACCTCAGCAAGTGTCCAAGCTACATTCTCACCACTTTACAAATGTGACATGTCAATGTACTTTCTACAGTTGATATCTCAGTCTTTCTGCTTACAGTGCATATATCTGTATCATATATATATATATCATATTTACATTAACAGAGATAACAAAACAGACTTTATGCACCAAATGGCATTTGAAAATCAGAAAGTAAATATGAGTAAAGGAAAACATTGACATTGAAGGAAACTAATCTCGTTTCAATGAAACAAATGGCCGCATGTAAATGCATCTCAAAGCTGGCACTGGCATCATACAATGAAGGACTGAAAAAGGAGGAGGAATGAAGAAGGAGATAAAAAATATATATACGCATTCAAATACCTGTAGATCTTTCCCTTTTCACAAGGCTATATGTAAGCAGATTATGTGGTTCAATTGTTTGTGGTAGGAATCATTAAAATTTTCATAATGAGATGTAGTTTTTGGATGAAGTGACATTTATCAATGACTCAGTTTTCAGTGTATCAAATTTAATTTACATGTATTGAATTAGTTACCACTTGACATTCTGTGCCTTGTAGTTGAAGACATTTCCATTAAATAATGTCAAAGGCTGAGATGTTGGTGAGTAAAAATAGTGATGAAATATTAAGAAACAAAGGCTGGTGAAAAATGTAAAGAGTTACTTGGAGAAACTGGGAAAAGTGACAGATTCTGGGAGATAGTAAGAGTACTATGAGTTTTGTTTGTAAGCAAAACATGCTGTTGTTCCCTCTCCTGATCACAAAAATTTATTCTGATTCATTTAATTTGAAAACAAGGAGTATCTTGAATTCTATATATAATGAATTGTGGTCACATCACTGCATTTGTATATCTATCTCAGAACAAAGCATGAAAACTAGAAATATGTTAATCTTTTACAAGATTGCTTGACTACTGATTCTTGATTAAGGTGACAAATTTGACCTATGATAAAAATAAAACTGTTCTTTTTTTTTTTTTTAAATCAATAATTGCATACACTTACAAACATCTATAAAATCATCTTCTTTGTAAGTGGATGAGAAATGAAGATTTGTTTCCAGAATATTGCATGTGACTAACAAGCAGTGCTCCAAACTCATCAAGTGATTCTACATTATTACCTTCATGACAGATAAAAATAATAATATGGCAAGTTATCATTAATAATCATTCCTGATTCAATTTGTTTGAGATATATAAATTGAAACTTTTGAAGGACTACATGACAAGTATTTATAATACCCTGTAAGTTCAGAACCATTAATTAAGGTATGCCACAAATCTATCAACCAACCATACTACACAGAAACAAGATCAATCACCAGGCATTTTGCTGACCAAAGAAACTAGTGAACTGAATTAAGTTACCACTATCCATGAAGCTGTGAGGATATTATTATCTGCTCAAGATCCATCAATACATTGTGATTTTACAAGCTCATTCTATAATCTTATCCCTGTGGCTTCTCCAATGCTTTTCATAGTGAAAGCCATGGCAAACACAGTGTTTAATTCACACACATGTATACGATATCTCTGTCTATATCAGTTTACACTAGCATATCTATTGCACACATTTAAACAAAGAAAATACATACTTCATCCATAATAAATAATATAAATTCACTGCCCTGGCCAAACAGATATGAGGTAGTTTAATGACTACATTAACAGACAGTAATGTTTTCTCACTGAGATTAGTTTTTCAAGGTTGTCAGTTACATAATGTTAAACAAGAGAACCAAAAATGAGAAGAAAAAAAAATGGCCACTCTCGCTTGATAAAGACAAATTAGGATGAGAAAAGATTTTAGTAGGCCTATCTATGTATATATGTATAACCTTATATGTACAACAACAAATACATCAAAAAACAAACAAACAAAAAAAAAAGACCAAGAGAATCAAAACAAAAACAAAATATTCAAGACTCTAAACTGAAAAAAAAATTACAACATAGCAATATCGCTATTTTAATATATAACATATAACTGCATATTATCTGTTAGACAGCTAACAAAAAAAAACAAAAAATGAACCATTTCTAATGAACAAATATTTCCAAAGGGCAATATTGTGACCAACTTCTCTGCAGACAATGTCCATAATGTACTTTCCACATGTTTGATTTTATGTACAACAAGACAGTGTGATTCAGTTATTCAGATATGTGGCATGTCTATCTCACAACCTGATAGGATAGCTTAACTTCTGGTCATTACACTGCGTTAACTTCTGGTCATTATACTGCGCAGCCAAGTGAAATCAGGCAATAAATGTCAAATGGGCTGTCAATAAAAAAAATTGGATTTTACTGGCCATGGGGTCATAGGGATTAACTCTGAAGTGAATATCTTGGCAGGAGAGACTCTGAGCTAAATATATCTGTTCACGCAAGTAAAGAACACCCATATTTGTTGGCACCAATAATTTTGTGCATGAAAAATGCAACATCAGATTCATTTCACTTAGTTAAATGACATTACTTTGAATATAGGGGAAAAAAATGAGGCCCATGGTCAATTTTTCCTTTTCCTGTTGAGATATTCTACTGGAAATACCAAATTGTCAAGGAGCCAAGCGGTTCAAACACTCTTTCACTAACTTCACATATGCAAGTATCTTCCAAATAACATATAATGCAACAGCAAGAGATTCTTATTGTACTGCCTTTTACACCTGAACTGCCTTTCTTTGAATATAAATCACTCTATGAATACTGACATTCCAGTAATCTCTTCCTACAATTTCATGATAAGAACAAAAGCAGATAAATCATTACTTGAAAATCTGCATTTGTACATGGCACACAAAGCTATAATACAACTTAGTTAACTGATCAAAAAAACAAAGGACATAACATGATAAACTATATGGAAAGCATTTTCTGGGCTTTGCTTTTCTCTAGTTGCACCCAGAAACTGATCAATAGGTTGTCTGTTTAGCAATGCAGAATTCATGAGAGGTAGATAAGGGGCAACAAAATGAATGCACGGAAGAGCAAGTGAACTACATCCATGCTTACGAATAAATATGTATGTTAAAAATTTGTCTTTTCTGTTAATATACCTACTTTCACTGGAAATCAATCACAAATCACAATCCATGACCTGTTTCACACTCACAGGATTGGCCCAATAAAGACCACAAGCATTTTTAAGATATTGTCATCCTTATATAGATATTTGCAAATTAAATTACAAAAAAATATAATAATATATGACACAATACATTTTTATTTTTCAAAATGAAAGAAAACTTACAATGAGAAATAAAATTAAATTAATTTTTTCATGCTTGCATTTTATCTATAACTGAATTTTCATCAATATTTTTTGTTTGCAGTCTTTGATTAGACTTTCATCAGATTAATGAATTTAAATTAAATTTGTCATGCAACAAAATGTATATTCTGTGGTATGTCTCTAAGTATGCACTTATTTTTCTTCAATGGTTAATTCAGCTCTGCTCACGGGTCATCTGTCAGCTGTTGACATCACTGGATGTGGTATTGGTAACTGCAGTCAATGACATCGATAGGACAATTTTCCTCCACTTGTTCCGATCTTCGCTAGCTTTGTTAACTTATGTCCTCTCATTCTGCTAAGTTCACAGACATTACAAATGAGAGTTGCTAGTGTCTCTTTCTCTTTTTCTCATAGGTACCAGGTTAAATCACTTACATTACAGACATACCATTGCATATTTCCATTCATTTAAAAAACATGAAAGAAAATGCAAATATTCATCACAGAGCTCTGAGAGTGAACATCCATCTACGTGATCTGCACAAGACCGGGTTCACACATGCACTGATGCACAATAAAATTCTTGTACTAGTTCAACAAAAAAAAAGCACGTTATATTGGATATAATTTCACTTGTGCAGCTAATGAGGCTGTGGGACATGACCATCGACATAGAAATTTCTTGTGGCTTTGGGAAGAGTTACTTCAATTCCATCCAGTTCTTTATTGAGAATAATTTGACAACCTGTAAGAAAAAAAGCAATATAAAAGAATCACTAACAATGACCTTTTCCTCACCAGTCTCTCTTTATTCCAAATCAAACAAATAAATAAAAAAAATAACAATTACAGTCGTCCCTCGCTATATCGCGGTTCACTTTTCGCGGCTTCACTGTATCACGGGTTTTCTAATCTGTATATGTATTTCTGTATTGCAGATTTCTCACTATACTGCAAGGTGTGCCGTTATAAATAAAATATTTAAGTTTCCATTATTTTCCCCATGCAAGATCGTACATAGCATGCTATTGGCTAACGAGCAGTAATATAGTAGAGGGAAAGTTGGCAACAGTATGAGGGAGGTTTAAAATGAATGTAAATAACAAAGTAAATATATAGTATCCCTACTTCGCGGATTTCCGCTTATCGCAGGCAGTCCTGAAACCTAATACTTTTGATAAATGAGGGAGTACTGTAAACAATTTGTAATAAGGACAAAAAAAAAATAAAAGGCAGTGGGTTAAAAAAAAAAGAAAGGAAGATAAATTAAAACATATGCTACGACAGTTTTCTGACTTTTTTTCACTCCTACCTATGTTTGAAAAACTAGCTTGGATCTTACAATTTACATGAAACACATTTTAATTCACTGTGAAGAGAAAGATCAAAGAAAACACAAAATACGTATTTGGTCATCCTCAACACAGCATCCTTATATTGTACACAAAGTATGTTTCAACAAAGTTCTGTTGCATGATAATCCCATCTGATTCTCCAGTTTATCTAATATTCAATTCTGATCCTATGCCAGAAGATATTACCTAATCGTGAGTTTTCCTTTAATAATGGGGCCATATCCAGCATGTCATCTTCTCTGTAAAAATTTGAAACATGGAATATGCATTGAGAATGAATATTAAAAAAAAAAAAAAAAGATCAATGAGCCATTCATCACATCACATAGCATCAAGCCCTTTGTGTCAGTTTTGTGGTGGTTTAATGGTGTAACTTTGCTTTGATACAAAAACTGTGTATAGATACACTTTTCTCACAGATGACTCTTGCTGAACCAACTGTGAATATTATTTAACAATTATACGGCTAACTGACAGACTTAAATACAAAGCAGAACATTTCCTTACATTTATTGATAAATATCAATAGGACAATCATTTTAGCTCATTTGAACATGGAGGGATGAAAAAAAAAAGAAGAATTGAATTAATGACAGTCTACACAATTTCTCTCAAGTAAATAGTATATTTTGTATCTGACACAAAATCAAGTAAGACTCATGGCTTCTCCCCATAAAATGTGGGGCAGACGATTGGTGAATAGTTGCATTATCAGCTCACCAAACACAGAGGTTGTTCTTGCTGAATCTCTGATAGATTTTGGCCACTGCTTGCAAAATCTTAAATAACATCTTGCACTGCTATGCTTGTCCACCCATATAAAAAGGCAGCCATTTTTACTGTGATGTTATAATGTTCTTGCTTTTAATTATTAACTCTATTCTTGCCAATAGAGAAACACTGCATAACCCTTGATTACTTTCATATTTATTGCCTTTTCAAAGCTTTCTTTCCTGCTTAGTTATGTCGGCCTAATTATGCCATATTTTATCATTGTATCTTGTAAGTAATGGGTGATTTTCAAAAACGTGAACACTTACTTTTCATCTGGTTCAGGTAGTTTGTCAAAGTATTCCTCCTTTACATAGACATGACATGTGCTGCAAGCCAGAGACGCTTCACAGGCTCCTGGATATAGCAGAAAATAACAGAAATGTATGGCTGAAAGGAAACCTACATTTCATGAATGTTGGTGAGAGTTTCAACAAAATAATGAGCATTTTGCTGTTTTTTTATATTTTTTTTTTAGTAAATGTCCTCCAATTAACTCATCTTAGACTTCATATTTTAAACCGATTTTATTTTAGAATTATAGAACAATGGGTGCCATTTTTTAAACGTCAGTATTCACTACATCTTAATGCCTTTTTTCCATGCAAGTGAGATTCTTGGCTTGTACATTATATCACATGCTGGCTGTGCAGTCAATGTGCAACTTTGGAATAATGCTGGAGCACAAATAAATGTTTTCTTTCACTGCATGCTTAGTTTCAAGTAAAATTTTGATCTCCAGGAAATTTGTCAAGAACAATACCAAAATTATTTGAACAAAAAGTATAAGCAATAGTGCATACCCTCAATCTCAATATTATGTCTGTGGGCAAGATACATAACGTTGTCTCCAACTTTGCCTTTGATATGAATCTTCTTCCCCTGTCTGTCTATGTAAGTAATATTAACGCTGTTGAGGTGATAAACAAAATTGATAAATGGATACAATATTACTGGACTCTGACTTGAACTTCAAGTGCATCTAGATTATGAATCCCAGATCTCTCAGTACTGAAATTCATCAATTAAAGTATCTCATTGTTTCACTTTAACATATCATGATGATTAATCACTACTCCCTTGAAAGCATGAATTATAAAATGTGCTGTTCTTGAATATATTTTCTGTTGCATACATATAAACATAGCATACACACATACATTCACATATATTTATAGTATATATTTATATCATTTCTATTCTACTTCTTTTCATATTCTACTAATATATTATTCACTTGTAATATGACTTATTGACTATGACCCAAATATATCTATTTTTTAAAATACTCACATATCCTCCTCAGACTTTGGATCCTCCCATTCATACTCCCCATGACATAGGCAACCTTGACAGGAGAAGCAAGCCAAAAAAATTAGCTCTAACACTAACAGTAATAACGATAATATTAATTTACATCCACAAATCAAACCAGACTTTTCCATTGAAGCCGATGATATTTTTAAGATAATGCTAGCAAAAAGTTCATAATTAAATTCATATATTTTTGCACAACCCTTTGACGAAATGATATATTTCTTCTGCCAAAGATACAGATCTGTAAACTATATTTTTTAAAAAAAAGGAAAAAAAAAAAAAAAGAGAAAAAAAAAGAGAGCATGATTTTATTGTTCTTCCAACACTCCCAGGTCAGTACTTGAAGGGGGAGGGGTGGTGGCTTCTGAAATTGAGTTATTCTCAAAATATTCGATTTTGGGTTTCTGTTTTCTTTTAAAAATTCCGTCTCTGCTGAATATAAAAATGGTATTAAAAAGTTGATATGTCCATTCTAAGGTGTGGGGAGGGTGGTCAAGC
>JBCEWB010136383.1:0-11061 GCA_039654565.1 Peronia peronii | reverse complement strand
GTTGTTGTTGTTGTTGTTGTTGTTGTTGTTGTTGTTGTTGTTGTTGTTGTTGTTGTTGTTGTTGTTGTTTTGATAGTTTTCATCTACACATAAACTGAAATACACACCAGGCTACGTGGTCTTTGTTTGAGATCGGTACTAGGTGATGATCTTTCAAAGTTATAAAAAATCGGTCACCACTATCGAATTTGTTAACGTTTCTTTGGTGGCAATATTATTCAGTTCAAGTTGAGGAAATGATAAACTATATCTTTAAGTGATGTAAGTTAAGTACTATGTTACTACACGGTGTACTGTTTAGAAAGGGAATTCCGATACATGTACAAAGTATAATGGGTGAGGTTTTTGACCAGATCAGCTCCTTATACATCTAGGGCTAATGTAGGCCCACAGGGAACAAGTCCAGAGACAGGCCATGGGGGTGTAAAGTCAAAACATATATATATATATATAGAGAGAGAGAGAGAGAGAGAGAGAAAGAAACGACTGACTGGGTGGGAAATCGAAAAGAAAAGCACAAGACATGAGAGTCTGAGGTCATTATAGAAGACCTAAAAGCCACTGGGGATTAATGATCAGGTTGATGATAAAGGCTATAAGACTATTTTGTGCTGGATCTAACTATGTATTCCTTCACGACGTGACGTGTTATAAAATAGGATTTTAAACGTCAACATTTTTGTTTCGTTTAGTCTGCTTTCAATCGACTTTCAGCTTCATCTATGCTAGTATAAAAGAATATAGCAATCGTGACAATTAATTTTGAAAGTACGAATAACCTAAGTATTTGTTTGTGATAGACATATATATATATAGGAAAGTGCAACTCCCGATAAACATTAGCAAGAAGTTATACAAGGTGAGGAGAGAAACCTGAAAAGAGAACGCCAGTGTACATTAAAAGATAATAATAAAATGCTAACTATGAACAAATGAGCTTGACCACATGTAAGCGAAACATGCTTCCATGTGTAACATTTGAATAAAATCAATTGTACAAGTATGCCATCTATTATTTCTTCTTTTGAAAAGATCGTTTTATCTTTGATGGTACCAATGAATACGACAATGACATGATATTTGGCCGCACGGAAATGTATCCTTTGTCAATTTATAATTATGTATCACATAAAATGTATTTCAGCAGCATAGGCCTTCAGAATGACATTCTGTCGATATAAATTACAGAGTGACTATGGCAATTTGGCATCTAGATTATGTGAATAGTTGGGCAATTCCATATCTGACGCACTGATAAATCAGAAGACTTTTATCTTCTCATATCTTTGATACCAATCATGATGTAGAATACAAATTCGCTCTGATAGAGTATCTTATACACAGTTGTAATCCAGACAGAATTCCATTAAGTGCTTGTGAGAGGTATGGGTCCAAGAAGATTTTGTGACGGACTGACATTGTGTCAAACTGATCTTTTAGGTACCTGAGGGCAGAGCCCAATCGCTCTGAAGTTTGAAGAGCTAAGTTTTTCATCTTTCAATATGAGATAGATGAATAGTTGGACTTCAATTAAATAGCAATTCAGTTGACAGTTGACTGATTTCCCTTGACACCATTTAGCATTTGGTGAGTGTGACGGACTGACATTCATTTTGTGACTGACTGACGCCCCTGAATAAATGCCTGTAAACATGACTTTCTGTAAATAAATCAACCATTCACTGTTTCAAGAATCATTACATGAAGTATTAAGATTGACAGAAATATATTGATATCAAATGGAACAACTGACAATAGAAAATTTTAAGCACTCAGTAAATAGCCACAAACTTTGATCAAGCCAGCGAACATTCTAGAAATTTCATTTTGCCAGAGTTTAGGGCTGTTCTGACATAATAATAAGCTTTTTAAAGTGTTCAGATTACATGCTAATTGAAGTCTCATTCATCTACCAGATGCAGAGACTATCTTTTGACAATTATTCAGTGTCTTTTTATACTTTACTGAAAGCGAACCCACGGTCTTCGTGGTAGATTTTTTTGGACATATTGCCCTGACATAAAAGTGTATCGCAAGCGTGCGCGCCTCGATGATGGTATTTTGGATGTAACATTTTTCTTTGTCAGTCTCCATACTGTGCCTCACACAGATATACGTGTCATTACAGCTTTATCTCCCAAACTGTGCGTCATTCAGTCTATTACTAGTATTAGTGGCACATCAAAATTGGCATACTGGATGGCTGCCTCAGAGTCGACTGCTACAGAATGAATCTTTTGTGATTTATGTGTTTGGGACAGATGTGACACCATCACGATTCTCATCCACTTCTATGACAATTTCTGAAAACATGAGTGTTATCTCTATATGTTTCTCTGTCACAAATTTCACATAGTCCTCAGGACTCAGAACAACCTTCTTTCCTGGTCAAACAGCTTGCCAGGCTATCTTCTTGACTTCACAACCAACACCTGTGACTGTTTCTTTCTCATGATATATGACAAATTTATGCAAGTTGATACTGGTGATGAAGCCAAGATTAACTTCTAGAGATTGCAAAGTTGAACTGGCTCACCTGACAACTCTGAGAGGGTACATTGGGAACTGTCAGTCCGACCAGTCGGTCCGTCACACTGGTTTGCCAATTCGTCACGCTCGTTTTTCAATAAACATGAACTTGTGGAACATAATTGACTATAATATCTCAAAAAAGCATTCTTGAATGCAGAGATTCTGACAGGGAAACAAAATAGCGCCAGTTTGTGTTCTGCAGCGCAACTTAGTTGGCAATTTGTGCGACGGACTGACATGGCTATTGGGGAGTTCTAAAGTATTGATCAAAATCCAACAAAATAATTCCCAACCCCACTTTGAATTAAATAGTGGTGAAAAGGAACGCACGTGTTACTTTTCTGAAAAAAAAATTATTGGTTTGCAATAAATCTGTACATAACTGGACACAGAAATGCTTGGTAGTGCGCTTATAAATGACGACACAAGTTTACACCATCCATCTGGAGAAACAGTGAAATATAGATAAATCCCACAAAGTGCAGGAAGTTTTTTATTGATACTGGTGCAGAAATGGTTCTTCTTCAAAAGTCTGCTCATTATGTTCATGTTTGTTAACATTTAAACTTTGACCTTTAGGTTGACATTTTTGTGAAAATGCCAGTTTTAAGCAGTGAAATTGCAGCTCCACTGATATAATTGGGGCCGCGTATCTCAGCCTTGCGAACTACATGTATAAATTAATGGTTTTTGAAGTTCCGTGACAATGGCACAGGATTTTATAAATTATGGAGGAGTGCAGACCTCTGCTTCTTCAAGCAAGGTTAGTGGCATTAAAGAAGTCCACGGTGGAAAAATCACTTAGGATGAGAAAAAAGTAATTGAGGAGGGGGGGGGGGGGGGGGAGGAAACATTTCCAGATCCTCTCGATCTGGCTCTCTGTTGATTAGGCAAGCCTGGTATCTAGACCTCTCCGCTGGGTCAAACGTGAATATTGCTCAGCATATGAGACGAATCTCTTGCTGGTAGCTAACAGTTATTCATACCGCTTTTACATGTCAAGTATTAATGTTATTAGCATACCGAGCACACCTGGAAGGAAGAAAAAATATTATTAAAAATGAGAAATAATAATAATAAAAGTAGACCACCCAGTTATAGTGGCAAAATAAGCAAATTACATGAATTTCGTCGTGAACAGTACACTGCACCATTAATAAGCCTAAGCAAGAGTTCAAAAACGCATGAACATAATGTGTCTTTATAGCTGCAAGACTGGCCTTCACGAGAACAACCAAATTATTACTACCATGGTATCGACGGTAAGGCGAGTATTCGATTCAACCTTGAAGGAGAACCCGCCCTGAAGCATCGAGCGGGCATAAAATAAAAGAGTGCGAAATGAGGCCATGTCAGAGTAACCTAAACCTCAGCAAAAACCGCAGTCAATAACCTGAAGCCCCTATTTCCTCTGTTGTTGTTGGAAGTTCATCAATCAAACCAATATGTTTGTTCTAATCAGGCATATCATCACAGGAAGGTTGACAAAATTTAAAAGATTAGAGTTTGTTAGTGATACAAAATGATATTTTGAACACACAAAAAATGAACCTTGATAAACCAAAAAAAAAATAACAATCAAAAGAAAATAGCCTCTTCAATGTTTTTATGTTTTGTTTTGTTCTTTTGACCACATCAGCAAATCCGAACCTCCTATACTAAGGGACAAAGTCAAATTTAAAAAAAAATTGTCTTGATTTTGCTGCCGAAATAGAGAGAGTGATGAAAGAATCGTTGTTGTTGTTTTCTTTTTTTTTTTTTTTTTTTTTGTTTTGTCTTTTGTTTGTTGTTTTGTTTGTTTTCTTTTATTGTTGTTGTTGTTATTGTTGTTTTGTTGTTTTGTTGTTGTTTTGTTTGTTTATTTGTTTGTTTTTTCAGTTGCTTTTTTTTTTTTTACAACCAGTAACTAGCAGGTCATTTGCAGTACAGATTAAGATAAGAATTCAAACTTTATGTCGGTTGAAAGCCGTGTCTCCTTCCCGGACCTTTCTAAATAATCAACCCCTCTCTTTTCCAAGACGGCATTGACCAAAGCGGGAAAAAAAGACGAGGGGAACTGGAATGTTTCATTCTGATGCACTCTGATATCTCACAACATGCTTTTGCTACTAAATGTTTTCTTGTGGAATAAATCTTATAAAGTATTCATTATTAGATTCAGCGGTTCTACGTAATTGTGACTAAGAAGACCATTAACGGCAATAAAGAAGGAAAAGTTTACATGACTAGAAAGTTACTTTTGGTTGATGACACACACAGTATATGCAACTATGTATATGTGCATAAGTGTGGGAGAGAGGGAGAGATGAAGTAATCGTGCGACTAGATAGAGTGGACAGCTAGAGAAAGGGCATGCAAGAAGTGAAAGAAGAAAGGGGGGAGGGTCAGCTTTTTTTGAGAGGGAGGGGAGAGAAGAGAGAAATACAGGACACAGACGGAGGGAGCAGGTGAAGAGCATGGAGAACTGTGTCAAAAACGAGAGGGTACAAGAATGAGAGAAAGGCAAAGAGTGAGAGAGCGAAAACCAAAAGCGAAATGAGTAAGGAGAGAGGGGGGAGGTATTTTTAATCAGTATGATTTGTGGCCAGTTCGTTGACAACACTACTTCAATCTCACCGGATTAGATGCTCAAATTTCCAACCTTGTCCTGTTTCATTCTTCAAAACCTTACATACCGTCGGTGTCGCAAGCAACTCACTAGTCAGTCTGAGTATTTTTTTTTCACCAGAGAGTTAAAACTGGCATCAAATTATTACAACTTATTATTTTTCGTGGGATAGGCTATTTGCGGATTTTTCCAGCATTTCAAAGTATGTAGTTTTAGCTCACCTTGAAGGGACTAAAAAAAAAAAGGGAAACTCCCAAATTTCTGACTTACGCCGAATGCTTGCGACACCGACGATACACACAAGTGTCTAGGCTACTTAGGCGGGCAAAAGTTTGCCCGCAGGTTGATTTGTGCGAATCATGGGGAAAAGGCGCAAATGAAAGGAGCGCACACATTAGATACGAAACAGCAACAAAATTTAAAAAATAAAATTAAATAACTTCCTTTCTAAGCGCATGATTCATTCAGGCCCTTATCACAGGGATTTAAGTTAACAACACGATTTTTTTTAAAAGATATTTCATTCACCAAAGCTGTGTCTCTGGTTTAAGCACGTTTTGTTGGCATAGGAAGAAAATGAGCTACATAAAAGAGAACAGTACGCATGAATTTTTGGAATTGAAAGCCGATCGTCACTATCATAGCCAAACACAGTCCATCTCACAGACAGACGACTTGCTGATTGGGACATTTGCGCGCTCGCTGTAGGCTAACCTAATTCATCATTCAAACTTCAAATACAGATAAAGTCATGTGATCATCGGCTTAAATAGCGCCAAATGTTTTGCCTACCTCGTGACAGACATTTAGTTATTGGCAGTTTGAGGGACATCGATTGGGGTGTATTAAAAAGAAGTAAGAAAGAAAAAAGAAAATAACATAAGTAACAATAAAACAAAGTAAGATTTGGCAAAGGAAAAAAAGCAAAACAAACAAACCATATTAAAAAAATACAAATCAAAACAAAACAAACAAACAAACAAACAGAAAGAAAGACAACGAAAATGGAAGATTAGAGATGGTGGCTTTACAATGCCAGTCATTCGAGAAAATCTTTTCTTTTTTTTTTTTTCACTGTTTTCTTCTACTTTGACCATGCCGAATTCGATGGAAAAGTTAAATTAGTCTATTTAATGAGTATGATCAGACAACATTCGTGCCCCCATATAACGCTGAAGACGACCCAAAGACAACCTTAATGACTATTGATCAGCTCTTACACTTAAAATGTTTATCTTTTTATCTTCTGTTCTTGCCCTGCAACTGCATAATGTGCGACTTGACATACTACACTAAAACAATCACCTAAGCTGTGCGTCATATAAAGCAGTATTTTTAGCTCTTCCGACAGATTATTGCAAGCTCTTCTATTGTGGTCGTTTTCTCTCTCTTTTTCAGCAATTGTTTACGGCTTCTATTAACAAAGGCGCAAGACTGCATTGAAAAACGGAGTATAAAAGAAGGAGGCCAGCAATTAATCAAAATAAGGGAAAACAAACAGGGATATAAAAAGGTACAAAAAGGTGATGTGTTTAAATGTGTAGTACCATTGCTGAAAAATACGCACCTGGCAAGGCATGACTGTTCACCTTTTAACTCAACACTCACCGAGCACAAATTTACCTGAATCCTCTGTTGACTTTGATTCAGAAATTGTGATAAATCTGTGATGGGCCTGAACCTTGCATACTGTTTTGTATAATATTTTGTTACTTTTTTTTCTCTTAAAACAATATTCTGTCTACATTTCTGGCCCTGTACGATATGTTTCATCATCTTTTCAAATTATCTGCTGCTATTGACCAATATTGACATCATGTCTTATCTGTCCAACCCTTCGAAAATTCGACCTAGATTTTCCTCTGAAGTTAGAATGGTGTTTGATTATTTCCTGTATGTCTAATCAAAGAGGAATTTGAGCATTATTGCAGATTTTTCCCACTGGTATGCGGTTTGCTAAAGCGAATTTGGATGTATATTAAAACTTTGTAATATTTTATAAAGGTAAAAACCAATCATAACAATATTACTAGAATACAATACATTCAGACTTTTCATTTTGTTCAGTGTGATTGAAAAGAAAACAAACAGATAAACCCACTTCTTTGTTGAAGGTAAAAATATTTCAGTTAATGTTGATTTTGTTTCTCTGGTAGACATTTTGGCACACATGTTTAGAAATAGTACAAGAAAAAGGACAGAGTTACGACTTTGAGTAAAGCAATAATAGCATGGTGAGCGATGCCACTTCTGGAGTAGATCCATATCTTAATCTCAAAAACAAACGACAACATCATCAAATTCAGTTTTTGCATGCTAGGGTTTAGAGAGGGTCGGGGTGATGTAGAGACAGAGCACGACTAGCATTTTCAAGGGACTGGCCATAAAGATTGGTAAAAGTAGTCTTTATCTCTGTAATCACCGCCATTTTAAAAGATCACAGTCTAAGTGACTAGGATTACTAGACTGTGTCATTCTTTCGATTCTTCTACCAGAGCCTGACATTCACACTTGATATATTTCAGTGGAAACAAATAAGGTGCTTTACGTGTGTGTAATAATTATAGTAATCCAAGGCTCTCAGTGCTGTTGATCTTTATATCAGGACAGATGTCTAGACATACAGAGTGATCGATAGATAGATAACCAGTCCGACAGGCAGAACGACAGACTGACTGACAGAAAAGAGATTTACAGATAGATGGACCCAGAGACATAGACAGGTGCAAACAAGCAAACAAGTAAACAGATATAAAAAAAAAGAAAAAAAACCCGCAGGTAAGTGGGCCTTCAGGATAGCTGACAGAAATAGCTAGTACATAAATTATTTAAAACCTGCCTATATGAAAAAAACAAAATCTAATTATAACTGATGATGATAGTTCTGCTTCAATAAATTCCCACTACGTAAATAGTCATTAATTTCGTAAAAAAAAAAAAAAAAAACGAAGCTCAATGATAGACTCCCCTCCATCTCCAGCTCCAGTACAGTTTGAAGGATCTTCGAAACTCCTATATGGACCAAGGTTTACATGTAAATCCGATTTATGGAAATCTCCACGATCCAAAGAATGTCGTCCAAGGTAGGCGAACTGGGAGATTTAAAATCGAAAACTTCCTGGTCTAAACACAATCTGTATTTGGTTTCACCGGCGCACCACAATCTTTTCACTCGGCTCGATTAAAAAAAATTTCCCCTTTGTTTCACAGCTATTGTTGATATTAAAAGTTGTCTTTGTTTTTTGTTGTTATTCTGCTTTTTAAAAAAAATCGTGTTTGTTTGTTCGTTTGTTTGTTTGTTGTTTGGTTGGTTGGTTGGTTGATTGGTTGGTTGGTTGGTTGATTGGTTGGTTGGTTGGTTGGTTGTTTGTTTGTTTGGTTAGTTGGCTGGTTGGTTGTTTGTTTGGTTAGTTGGCTGGTTGATTGGTTGGTTGGTTGGTTGGTTGGTTGGTTAGTTGGTTGGTTGGTTGGTTGTTGGTTGGTTGGTTGGTTGGTTGGTTGGTTGGTTGGTTGGTTGGTTGGTTGGTTGGTTGGTTTCTTGTTTGTGTGCTTGTTTATTTGTTTTAGGCGACTAAGCCTACAATTGGAATGGGATTCGTTAAAATATGAGGAATTAGTTTAGTAGGGCTAAATCCCCTATAGTGTAGTTCTTTTATTTATATAAAACCTGACTCCTGGTGTGTCTAGCTTAGCAATTAATTTTGTCTGATGGATCATTCTCTTAACAACAAAGTATGTTCGCCAAAAAGAAAATCGTCTGCTTTTTATATTAAACTACAATATAAATATAAATCTACTACAAAACGTTTCCAGCAGTTCAACACCTTGAATCTTTCATGCTCAAAATTGGCACAGAAATCTGTGAGATATAAATACTGTTCCTTTCAACGAAAATATACAATGGCTAAAGTAATTCGAAAATTTGGAAAGATGTCAATGCACAACACATATATAATTTGATTTAACTGTGCCCAACTTGTTACAAGAGTCAGTAACACTATGAATTATGTTATTTGGATTATAAATAGTAGCTAAGGTCATAGTTCTCTATATAATATGTAAGATAACCAAAGTCAGCATAAAGAGAAAGCTCTGCGCTGCGTATTGTAGGAACCTTGTCGAGAATAACTCTGACAGTGCAGTAATGTTCGCTCATTAATCTGATATATTGGCTCTAATTACTTGCAGTGTAGGAAGCCAATGTAACCCAAATCTTTACTATTTACTCACTATAAACATAAGAGAACTTGGCCCTATTTGTGTTTTGTCACGTATTTGGTGCATGTTTCCCTTTGGTGAGCCAATGTCATAAAAACAAACGAAGTGAGGTAAATCTATTTTATGGAACGTTAGTAAAATCTTCCCTGAAAAGATTGAAGAATGACCTTCAAACACAGGCAAAAGCATCCGACGATAGGAATGTCTGGTGCAAGTGATGTCTCTAGTTGTATGTTCAAATTCGAGAAAAAAAAACTGAGGACAGCTTATGAGCAAAGGAGGCAAAGTGGAAAACAAAGAGAGAGAGAGAGAGAGAGAGAGACCCCATAACGAACGATCAACTCAGTTGCACTGCCCTTCACCTGCAGGTTATGCAATTGGCCCTGCGGAACAAACACCGATAGATTAAGTCACGAAAGTTATTATAGAAGCATGAGAGGACAACCGATCTAGGCTGCCATTAAGTCTACTGCACCAATATAAAACACAAGACAACTTCAACCATAATATGCCTTGGTGAAACGAGTCATAACAGTAGTAGTAATTCATATGGGTCAAAGTTTTGTTTTACTTACCGATTCAGTAGTTCATGCATTCGTGTAACGACCGATCACAAATCGAGTTCTCTTCGTAGACCTCTCAGAGTTCAACCTCAGTTAACAAGCCATCTCTGTGACCGCCAAAAACTATCCTCAGCTTTTACCAGTAGATCTACTCCCAAAGCTACATCACTAGGACTTCACAAAATTGTCTTACAGAAGGTAGATTATATCAAACAAAAGCACACAACAACTGCTGGATTTTGATATTGATCTACATCAAGCTTGGTTGATGTGATTGAATATTTTTGTCAAGTATCAATATCAGAAATCTGGACTAGACTTAAATCTAGACTTTGGATGTACATTCACACACTCTTCCGATAGTTCTGATTTAAAAAATATAGACTATATACATTTCGAACAAAACAGTTTGTTTTTAGCTTTAAGCACACACCAAAATATTATTCTGAATAACATAATTTGTTTAATTTGCACTCTCCTCTCACCTGGCAAAACAGGGAATCCAAACATCAGTAATATCAAATGACACAAGTAAACGCTGTAATAAAACTCTCCAATCTTTGATTTTTGCAGCACTAGACGAGGTGCGGGTGAGGTCGTCTGTTAGGCTGTACTGAAGTTGTGAAGTTGGGTGCAAAATATGAACGTCGCTAGTTTTGTGATGTGCCGTAAGCCCATGCAGTTCATGCACATGGCAGATTGGGATATCCACACGCCGTGTGTATAACATGTCTAGTACCTCCCTTTAATCAGGTCGGTGTGTCCGGATTCGGAGCCGGTGCATTACTGTTTTTGTTTTTGTATTTTTCTTATCGTTTTTGGATTTTATTGGTTGAAATTTTAAATAGGCTTTTAAATCGTTTTTTCCCGCGTCATGCCAGCGGCCATCACGGGATAGAACCTTAGCACAGCGTCTGGCTATCTGCTGGCACACTTTTGAAAGCGTTAAAATAAACTGAGAATAAAAAGCATGCATGTTTTTAAAAGGAACAGGAGATATGCGGCTGGCAAGGGCATATTGAGGCTGTCACTAAGTGTTAGGAGATCCTTGTTTTGCTTCCCGTCCAGTATCTATCTATCTATCTATCTATCTATCTATCTATCTATCTATCTATCTATCTATCTATCTATCTATCTATC
>JBCEWB010136382.1:0-26746 GCA_039654565.1 Peronia peronii | reverse complement strand
ATCCTCAAAATTTGAAGGCAATAGCTTAAAAAATAGCAAAGTCTTAGGACTTTAAAGTTTGCTTTAAATCGTTCAATTTGGCGTCTGTTTATGATGTTACCATGGCAACTGTGTATAGAGGGCAATAAAACATCACAGAATCTCAATTCCTATTATCTTGTTATCATTTGTACACCTTCAGAATGGAAGTTTTTGTCGATTTGACAATTTTAGGATTTTCAGCAGCAGATCGCCTTAAAAGTTATTAATTGTTTTTGTGTAATACGATACACACGTTGCTGGTGTTATGTTTGTCAAAGTGTTTAAGTTTGCTTTATTTCATTGGTTCTCCTGTTATGAATATCTTTTTCATACTATCTAAGGTCTGTGTCTTTCATTCCCTTCACAGTGCTTTAGAAAAGATTATTGTGAATGGTTACAAAGCTCTCAACTTGGTGTACTTCTTTACTGCTGGGAAAGATGAAGTCAAGGCTTGGACTATACAGGTAAAGAGTTGAACTACACTCTAAAAGGGTTAATATGAAATTTGCGGGGAATGGGAAACCTTTTGTTTTATTGCTATTTTGCAATAACCGAAAAGGCCATTCTGTAGCAGTGAACGCAGTCCTTGGAAATAGTTGCATTCATAGACATACTTTATATGTTAATAGTATGGTATAATTAATTACATTATGACTGTACTCCCCTGAAAGAGGTCGCCATTAAATGTACTTTCTGCAGATGCCTCACTTTTTCATTAAACATTCATCAATTTTATGAATCAGTGTCAGTTTGAACCCCCATGGTAAACATGTATTGGTATGTACGGGGGAAATAAGACCAAATTATAGCACTACATATATTAGCAACCAAACTCGGCAAGAATTGGAACAGGTAGATCTGGATTCGCTGTGATTGGCTGGGTAGATCTAGATGTCTGTCTTTTCGTCTCTTGTTCTCTTATGCCTTGACGTTTAGTTTTGATGAATTCACTACCGGGCCTGCTACCTAGATCTAAACTATGTTGCGTTCTGTAATACGTCTTTCAATCTCCTAGTGGAGGTTGCCTCGAGATCTAAACTAGATTTGTGGCCAATTTCAAGCGGCATGTTGATACATCTGTTTTTAGTATGAAACTGAAGAAAGCCTGTCGATTTCTCAATACTGCCTCTTGGAAACACTGACAGGCACAACTGATTTGGCTGACCAATGTCTGCAAGTGTGTGTGATTGAAAAGACAAAGGCCAACGATTACGGGGGGATGCATCCTCTGATACCGTGGTTTTGTGGCTATAAATAGCAGCAAAATCGTAGTAGCCTCGCACATACATGTAATATGTCACACCCTCACACATGGTATGTCATACTCGATTTGGGACATGAGAGATGGGCGAGGTGTGAAGTTGGGGAGAGTAGGTGTGTGATTTCTGCACACTTGCACCTCAGGCCTTACCTTTCTTATTTGTGTCACAGTGCTGGGCAGAACAACACTTGTGGGTAATTAATGCCCTCATGGATGATTTCTTTGTCTGACGAAATTGATCCTGTACCTGAGCTTGGTCTTGATTACGCCTTAATGTGAACAAAAAGTGCTATTGGGGAAGCAAAAGCCTTTCACAATAAGTGTATCATATTAAAAATGACAAATTATATAACAAAATGACGGTTCCAAATGATTATTTTGTAGTAATGCAAATTTTGTTGCAAGTGTTTTCTTGTAATCGTTTTAGAATGTACTTATGAATACAGTGTTATAGAACAAGAGATAATTTGTTTCTATCATTCTATATATTCTTTTTGTATTTAAAAAAAAAATATTTTCCAACTTTTGTTATAAAAGGCAAGTCACATTGAGGCAGCAGGGCAAAAAATCAGATATATTTTTTTCTCTTTATAAGCAGTTAGCTGGTGACATTTTTCTCTCTGTCTTGCATCATCATCCTACTTGTGGTATTCTGTTGTTCATGGCCTTATTCTTTTCAAAGTAACAAAGATCATGGCAAGGATGAACATGAACATCTGCTTGCTGTTTGGTGCCATTAAGATTGCTCAGGAAATGATCTTAATTTTATTTATTCATTCTGGAAAATGAATGATATTGGGGCAATTTTACTTCATCCTCATGAAAACGATGTATATCTGGGCGATGTATAGTCTGGGCCTGAAGTGGAACATCACAGTGCTGTACCGGGAGGACCCGTGGTGGAGGGGAAAGCCATCCTCTCCCCGGGGGATACCCATGGCCATCACTGGCTGTGACCCTCAGGCCAGATCTATCATACCTATACATGCATATGGGAAAGGGCAGGACTGTCCGTAAGACCCCACCAGAACCCACCCAAGGGAAAATATTCTAAGATCCTGCATGTATTGTCCATATGTATTTTCTTTCCCTTTTCTCCTGAGCCTGAAGTTGGATACCGTACCTAGTTTTGGTTAGGCATGGATCAAACTATAAGGCCCATCATTTGCTGGGGACAATAGTTGGGAATGAATGTGTGTGTGCCTGAGCCATGAGGTACGCAGCGGCGGGGAGGAAAGCCATTCTCCTCCGCCGCTCTACATGTCTATATATAGGGTGCTATTAAAAATATAATTATTCCTATTTGTAATTTCAAGTTTTTTTTTTCGTTTTTTTTTCCTCCATGCTCTCATCTAGGGGAAGGCGGACAGAAATTTTAACAGTAAAACAATAAAGGCCTTGAGCCCATTTTTTATCTTTTAGTACCCCTTTTAAGTTGCTCCTCAGGACATCTTTGTGATGCTGACATGGAGATGATGACAACCTCTGCCGTGGCCCGACTTGCTTACAAGAAAATGGCTGAGATAGTCTTAATCAGAAAGACTGAAAGGCCTACAAAAACTTAACCTTAACGATGTATATTTATATTGTTCACGCCGCAGTGTGATACAGTGGTCTCCGCCTAAGAACCCAGTGGTCGGGAAACAAAAAAAGCGGGCTCTTAGGCGGACGGGTTCTTAGGCATATTGAAAAGTTAAGCAACCTGTCTGACGATAGATTGTCTTCACTGCTGTGATTATTGATCGTTACCGTTAATTACAGATTTATCTATTCTAAACCAATCATAATTGGTAATTGTAAGTAGATTTAGCAATTCTAATTTTTCTACCTGATCTTTTTTAACATATAATTACAGATATGCTACTTATATCTAGGCAACCTTCATAGACTGGAATCAAAGAATTAGTCATAGTAGTTGTATCAAAGACAACGGAAAATGTTCCATTTTATTATTGAAATTCGCTGTCCACAGTATTTATCATTTCTTGCTATGTCTTTGATATTTTTGTAATAGGTATTTAAATTATAATCTGACTTGTAGGTTGGCACTAAGGCACCAGGTGCTGCTGGCAAAATCCACACAGACTTTGAGAAGGGTTTCATTATGGCTGAAGTTATGGCTTACGATGATTTCTTCGAGCACAAAACTGAAGCAGAAGTTAAAGTAAGTAATAGACAGTGATAATGGTTCAAGGATATTCTTTTTGTCCTCATTGATTGAGCTAATATTTTTCCAAACTGTCTGAAGTTAAAATTATCCATACTTCCCAAAGAGCAACTGTAATGTTAACTTGGAATTTTTATTATAATCTTTTGAAATTGAACATTCATTCTTTTGCGACTGTAACAAAATGGAGTAGATTGTGAATTTATAGGGTTCACACTATTGTTCCAGATTTCAGAGAGCTCAGTGAATTTATCATTTTGTACTTAGAATTGTCAGAATATACTGCTAGCAATATTACATGTTCAAGGATTGTCATTAAAATTGTATGGCAATATAGAAGAAATGCTCTGTTGTTGCATTGTAAATTATCTTGAAAGTAATTCACAGTGCAAAAATATAATGAGCAAGGCTTTGGGCAAATCTTGGCCTTGACATTTCTAGTGCTAAACAATGTGGTGACTGGATATTTTATATAGATTTATATATATATATATATATATATATATTTTATTATTATTTGGGTTGTACATGCATATGGAATTACAAATCCCAAGGTATGTTATCAGCAAGGAGATCTCATGTTCTTGCATCAGTTTTTGTCACTGTCTGCTTTCAATTTTTATCATAGGCACATGGGAAATACAAGCAAAAAGGCAGAGATTATGTGGTCCAAGATGGCGACATCATCTTCTTCAAGTTCAATGCTGGGGCAGGACTTTCAGGGAAAAAGAAATGATGAATCTGTCAAAAATAGTGTATTATATAGTGTAATTTAATAGTCTGGTTGCTGACACATGGTTTGCAAGATGTGCCTGTGAAGTTATTTTTTATTCTGTTTTAACATGAACATTACCATAAGATGACATCTGAAAAATACAAAAAACATCAAATTTATGCACCACCCTCAGTTTGGCATATACATTAATGTCTGACAGTCTTAATCTTTGTCTCAAAGGAATATGTATGTTTGTTTACTGGATTGCAATTGTATAGCAAATAAGAGGACTGTGAAAATAGAATTTTTGCCCATAGGTTTTTAGTATTTATATGTATATGTTATCTTTACATAGCATTTGCATTTTGCACTACTGGCTCCAAAGATGTAGCGAAATAAAAGTAGTTGTTTTTTTTTATCTCTTTGCATCATATTTATGTTTACAGCTTGTAGCCTCGTGTTTAGATGGGTAATTTGCTCTAGAAAAGTATTATTCTGAGTCCATTCTGTCCCATTTAATTTGTTATTAGCAATAAATTTGTTGATGAGAAAACGGTGAAGGTTATTTCCTTCTGTTTCTGTGTAAGCAAGGCAAAAAATTTGCCATTTGAAATTTAACATTATTCATTGGTGTTTCAGATTGCACATATTCATTGATATTCAATGTCTGAATGATAGATTTATGCTTACATAAGTTCTTGTCAATCTGTAATATACTTGAATTAAAAGACTGACATTTTCAAAACCAAACCTTCTGCATATTTCTTATTTTTCAAAGTTATGATAAACACATTAATGTTGTCTTTGTAATTTATTTTCTCTAATCTCATTTTTATTAGCCGCAATAGATTTTGGAGGGTTCAGGAGGATCAAATATTTGGGAAGTGTAATTAGTAGATAGGAATGTCAGAATGTAGTTTTTAACAGAAAACCTGGACCTGCAGTAACATAATGAAAATCAGGATGGAACACATTGTTTCACACACTGTACAATAAATGCTAAGCAGAAATTTCGAGATCTAAAGAATAGAATGTCATTGTGTTCAACAATTCAGCAAACTTTACTGCTAAATTATAACAGATATATAACGCATGTACATGTATATAACCCAGCATACTTTTTAATCCTTTGAACCCTGTTCACCCAGTGCCTGAAAAACACCTGTCCCTGGCCTTCTGGGCTGAGAACGCAGAGTTCTCGTTTCATGTTGAATATCTTTTGTAAACACAAGCCTCAAACGCGATCATGGGCGCGGATATTTGTAATCACTGTAGTCCTAAATGTCCTTGCCTCAACGCGACCTATTGGATCTATTTTTAGCTGTAGTGGATGTGTAGGACTGGAATAAGTGTCAGCCTGGTCTACCAGGCTGTGGGGTATTTAACACCAGAAAATCTGCTCAGTGTACTGGGCTGTAGGGTTCAACCGATTAACTTAATATTTTATGCAAGACAATTTTTTTGTCATTTGAGAATGTCAAAGGAAGGATTATTTCAGTGAAGTTTGTGCACATAAATAACAGGACTATTGTGTAGACATAGGAGAATAAGAACAAAAAAGAGCTTGTTGATCCTATGTAAATTTGCCATCACATTATTGAGAATAGTCTCCAGAATGCACAGCTAATTCTTGAAAAATTAACTGTTGTAGAGTAGATGTACATACCATTTCTATGTGCAATAAAATCATGGTCATGCTGATGCACATTCAAATGCCAATACAGCAACTGTACTGGATGAGGGTGAAAGTAAGTGATCTATTTTAATATAAATGGTTTCAAACCAAGATAGTTTTGTGAGATACTGTTGAAAATTATCATTAGTGTAAGCATATTTAAGTGTTTGTTTTTTTTTCAGTATCATTTTTCCAGCTGTTGATGTGTTATTAAAAAATAAATAAACTTTGTTGGCAATGAAGATTTCATGTTCAACTCAAAAGTCTGTGCAAAATATACAGCCTAGTTAGTAAACCACTCAGATTTACTCATGTGTTGTACTAATAAACAAAAATAAATAAATAAAAACAATTAATGTATTTTGAAAGGTCACAGTGTGAACTTAAATTTTACAAGAAAGAAAAACAACCATGCTTTGATTGTCATGAAAACATGACATTGTTTTTGTAAGACAAACAATTATCAAGAATATACCAAAAATTTTTGTGAATCATCCGGACCAGTACATCTATATCAGGTTGTAACTGAAGTATATGTTGTATATGTTAGACTTTAATCTCATGAAGCTGTGTTGTAGATATAAATACGGCAGAAGCATAAAGAACTAGAGTCTGGAGATTTTGATATATAACATCCAACAGTGGCATGTTAGATAATCTAATCCCAGCTTTATGAAATTATAACTACACAAACATGCATCATATGTGATAATTTTCATACTACAACTGAAAGAATTTTTATTTTTTTCTTTTGTATGATAAATGAACAGTAAAATATCATTGCTTCTGTTTGTCACAACTTTGTAAATGGCCTCACTTGAATTGATGACATAATTATGATACATTGCTGTCGAGATTATGTTCTGATGGGTGCACCGATTACTTAATTTCATCAACATGAAAAATGGTAGAAAAGATATCAGTCACTGATAACGAACCACTCACTTCCAATAACAGCTCACATTATAACAGTAAATGTACATGTTGCTCAAAGGGACAAAATACATGTAAAATGGTGTTACAGTGTGGTAATTCCGCTAAAATAAATGTAATCATGTGTGATCTTATGTGCATTTTCCGTTTTTTTATGTTGTTGCTGTTCTTTTTTGTTTCCTTGTCTTGTATATCAACTTCCCATGATCTCTTCTATTTTTGTTATATCTCATCATGCATATCTACTTCAAGTTTACGGTGTACAAATCAACCATAATTCAACTATCATTATCAATATACATGTAGTAATCTGTCTTACATGCAGAATGGAAGACAAAAAATGAAACAGCCATTTGCAAATGAAATTGTGCAGGGTGAAATCTGAAGTCATATTCATATGAAGTTATGACATATATATGCACACCCCATTATTCGATTTTATGTCCATCTGTTCCCAGAAATACATGCATTATATGCACAATTAATAAATTTGCTTTATAAACCAGAACTGCAAATAGTCACATTACAAACTCAGAGTGCCTTATAAGTAAACATACAAAATCACTTCAACATCAGTAAAGTCACGAGTGAAATCAGTGCAGAATGAAATCTCCACCTGTTAATACTGTTACTAAAACACAGTCTTACACATAGTCATCGTATACAGAAAAAAGGATGGGGTTGGGGGGGGGGGGGAATAAATAAGAAGCAAGTCCAGAAAGAGAGAGAAAACAAAAACAAACAAACAAAAATTCAGCTATATCAAAGTTAAAGTTATATTTCTGTTATAAGCACTTTGATCATGGCATGCTGATGTACCTTCCTAAATGTGAAAATAAATTATATGTTCACGAATGGGCATGTGAGAGTAGACCTGCTTGTTTTTGTAATACTAGAAGAGAACCCACGGCCTCTGTAGGAGATTTTTTTAAAAACATAGCCTTGCGACTTAAAATGTATGGCAAGCATGCGCACCTCGGTGCTGATATTTTGGTCGATTAAACTGAATGTTTATTGTTACCCAAAGAAAACGTGTTCTGAACGCGTCATACTATCGAGCGTACAACTTGGATCAAGCACGTTCGCGAGTTTATTATTCAATTATTATCGCATTTGTAGAATAACGTCAAAGATAATAAGCTTTTTTCGGGTTTATGTATATAGAAACACAGATCCATATGCAACAATGTTGTATGCCAAATTTCATATGGATCCATTCAGCAGTTTTTGAGTCCATAAGCCTTTTGTGAGGTTTGTTGCAGATTTATAGTATAGATATAGATTTGCCCTGCGACTTCAAGCGTGCGCACCTCTATGTTGATATTTTGATTGATTAAACTGAATGTTACTCAAAGAAGACGTGTTTTGAAGTGTGATGCTATTGATCGTACAATTCGGATCAAGCACCCTCTCAATTTATTATTACCGCATTTGTAGAATTACGTCAAAGATAATAAGCTGTTTTCGGGTTTATATACAGAGAAACGCAGAGCCATATGCAACAATGTTGTGTGCCAAATTTCAGATGGAACCATTCTCAGCAGTTTTCGAGTCCTGCTTATTGTGGGTTTTCTTGTAATTTTATAATATTGAATGCATTGTAATACTGAAGACTTATGATTCAGAGAGGGAAGTGAGCTACTCGATTTTGTTCTCCAGGGAAAAATATCAAGCCCAAGGAAGTATGTGGGGGTAAGTTTGAAATTGATGTGAAGCTATAGACCGTTTTCACCATTTCCATTGATATTGTTGAATTCTTCAACACATCGTCATTGTTCTTTCACCGCCCTGTTCTTATTTTTCAAAATTATAAAACAAAATCCATCATTAGCAGCGAGGTACTATGAAGCAGGGTATGAAAAAAAAAAAAAAGAAAAAAAAACACGAAAGAAAAAACTAGGTGACTGGCACGTTAATTCGCACTCCCTGTGATGCACCTTTTTATGATCATAAAAGTCAATATATTATTATATTGGTGGACGTGACCACATAGCAACAGAACACTTCATATAGGAGTGCCAATTTGATTAGTTTCGAATCATTTAGCCTGTATTATGGGAGGAACAAGTGTTGTGCAGTTTTTAGACTTGATTAAAGATTCATAATAACCAGATAGTGAATGATGTGAAAAAATGCAAGTGATCTAAGATACTGACATAGAAAATAATAATAATAAATATAGAAACTAACACAGATTAGAAGTGTATTCAATTCCAACTAAACCAGCTTGAACTAGGCTAAACGCATCGCGAAATAAAAAGGTACTAACTCCACAAGGGCGGCTACTCTGAGAGAAATTTTCTACGTGTCTGGACGATAGGAAGTCCCGACACACCGGGATTGCAACAGATCTGCGATCTCTAGCCGACGCCCAACCTACAGGATTCTGTAATTTGGAGCAGCAATGTTGAAGGCAATAATACTCGTCGGTGGTCCTATGAAAGGCAAGTACTCATGTTTATTAGCGACAAAAGAAAAGTGAAAAGTAGATAACGAGAAGCAAATCGAGGCTGTAGAAGATCTCCAGATTTCTACTATTTAGATCTCTATAACTATATAGTCAATATAGACTAGATCTAGACTTAGACTAGATATAGACTAGATCTAGACTAGATGATCTAATCTAGTAGACTTGATCTAGTCTAGATCTAAGGCTTAGTAGATTCTAGAAAAACAATATACTACGGGTACGATATGCCCATATTTAGACATCTAGATCTATAGGACTGGACTGACACTATAGTCATAGTATAGTGCGTCACGTCGGGTTTTTGCGTCACCTATGTCCGCATCATGTCAGACTGTACCAGTTTGCACCAAAATTGGCATATTTCTTTGAAAACAGAGCTATTGAAACCAGCCAGTTTTGGTTCACATTGATGACATGATGCGGACATAGATCTAGATGACGTGAAGACCCGACATGACGCATTGAGCCTCCAGTCCTATAGATCTACTTCGTCATGATAATTACTTTATGGCCGTTGCTATATGACTCGGGTCCATTTAGCGTACTTTGCTATTCGGATCCCAGTCTGTTGGGGTTTTACTAAGTATCCTGGGATCAGTTTTCGAGGCAGAGAAAAAACCCCAAATATCAACAAAAACATAGGAATTAAAGTAGAATTTTCAGTTACATTGGGAGGATGTATCATTGATAGGTTTAGATCTAGATCTACAAATATGATGTTTTGCAGTCCGACTGAGCTGATATGTTGACCTATTTAACCTCTGTGTGAATGGGTTAGATCCAAAGCTATCGTAAGTATGGTAGTGTTTAGGGCCTTGTCTATTGTGTTATTGTTGAAAATTTAAGTAATTACACAGAGAAGACTCTTTAAAAATTTCGAAAATGCTTAGAACTTACTCTTTATTGCCAAATTGACTCTTTGCGCAACATCTCCCAGGCTAGCCTAGAAAACAAAACAACTGAAGTCACGCATGCACAATTACAAAAAAAAAAAGATAATATACAAAAACACACCAGGCGTTGAAAACTGGTCTCTTGAGGACCTTAACCTCATCTTAAACACAAATCCTAACCAAACAAGTGTTTGAAATTCAGCATATGATGAAAATGTGGCACCTAAATCCATTAGAGATAGTTGACTGTGACAGGAAGCTTACCAAGAGGCGTTTCTGAAAATAGCTCCGGATGCATATAACAAAAAAAAACTATGCAGACCTGGGTCCATATAGCCACTTCATCACTTTATTTTCATTTCAGACTCAAGATCTAAATCTAAATATAATTTCTTCTTATTTAAGAGTGAATGAGGTATTTCGAGGTTGTTTAAATGATTGAGAGATTTTGGCTCACAGGTTGCTTTGGGCCTCTCTGACTGCATGACAGGCAGCTCTTGTCTAATGATGAACGCTCAGAGATATTCACATTACCTATACTGAGCAACTTTCCTCGGTCATGTGACCGATCTCAAAATACACCCATTGAAAACCATGTTTTTCATTTTTTGTTTGTTTTTTTTGTAATAATGTGAATCTCAAGATCTGAGAAAATGTGACATACCATCTGTTTACTTCTTATTTTCTTTGTAACTGAAAGGTTGTGTCTTATATTTGTTAGGTTAACAGGCTCTCCTTCAGAATCATCATGTCAACCAATATTTACACCATTAGCAATGGATTTGCCATAATATCCATCTGCGAGTGTTAACAATACAAACCAGAACTTTTATATTGGGAAATCCTTCATCTGTAGTGTCAACTGTACACAATTAGTGAAAAAAGTGACCCCCCCCCCACCCCCCCCCACCCCCATTCCTTTGTAGTATTTAAAAATTTGTGCTTCATTTTCCCATTAACTTTTTTTTTTTTTAATGTGCTAAGTGGCAGTGAAACATTTCAGTCTGTTGCATTTTAATATGCTGGAATGTTATCTCTAGGTCTGGGGAAGATGCACTAATTCTATAGCTCTAAGCTAGTTTGCAGAGAGGCTACCGCCAAAAAAAAAATTCATGACACAGTTGAGAGATAATCTTAGGACCTGAAAACTCCTCTTGTTTAGCATTCAGTGATTTTGCTTTACAGCAGTCCTAGAGTTAATCTGAGCAAGACTTAAAAATCAAAATCTTTTTACTCGTCTAGGGACCAGATTCCGACCTCTTTCTTTGGACTTGCCCAAGCCGTTGTTTCCCGTTGCTGGATTCCCCATCATTTATCATCACATTGAGGCATGTAGCCAGGTGAGCAGAGATTTGTTTGTGTATGCGGTAGTGTGTTCAAGAATTATTGGGTTAATAAATTAAAGCAGAGTGTAACTCGTTAACATTCACAAGACCGAAACTTCAAGATATTACATAAATTTGTATATATGAATTTTTTATATCGAATCACTCTGACAGTGAGAAAAGTTGAGTGTGACATAAAAATCAATGTAAATTTTTGGTTACTTATTTATTAAATTTTATTTTTATTTTTTTTTTTTTTGTGCACGGATTGTTATTGTTTTTCATTTTGATTTGAATTGAATCAGATTAATAAGGATCAGACATGCATTCTCAATCATTTCCTCATGGAATCATAAACACAATGATGTTTCATATATTTTTTTTTTTTAATTGGCCATTAACTTCTCCTCAGATCTGACTTACATAGCTGCTATATATCTTATTTGGTCCTTTTAGTGTATTAACACAATTCATGAAAAAAATGTGGGCTTAAAAACAATTTCTGAATATTTCCAGGTTCCAGAATTACGTGAGATACTTGTGATTGGCTTCTACCAGCCCAATGAAGCCCTCAACAAGTTCATCCTACAATCTCAGCAAGAATTTCAAATACAGATCAGGTAAGACATTGGTGGAAGTATTAAGCCAAACATGGCAATTTTCATCTAGAGTTGTCTCATAAATGTGAGAATATCTCTCTTTTTTTTAATCATGTGAGAATGTCACTGTGTTATATATTATATGTACACACATAATGACACTGATAATGAAAAAAAAATTTTTATAAATTTTCTGAATTTGGTACAAGCTAGAAATTGTGAAATGTTAACCTTTAAAATAGCTAATCATGTCCAATAAAGATTCTGCCTTTTTCTCTGTGCAATCAGTTTTTATTTCTCAAAAATTAAGATCCTTGATTTTTTGTTTTCATTTTGTGTAATTCTTTGTAACTGCAGATCAGTCTTCATTGATCTTTTGATGGTTTTGGTAGTTATATGAAAATAGTAGTGATGTATGTTGTACAGATATACATAGTCTGTACACTGTTAACATTTTTTATCTTTCAGATATCTGCAAGAATATACAGCACTGGGCACGGCTGGAGGTATCTATCACTTTAGAGATCAGATTCTAACAGGAAATCCAGAGATGTTCTTTGTGATGAATGCTGATGTTTGTGGTGATTTCCCTTTACTAGATATGCTGAAGTTTCACAGAGAGAGAGGATCTGAAGCCTGTGGAACCATATTGGGAACAGAGGTGGGGAATATGTATTCGTTGCATTTTTTTTTTTTTTTTAAATTAAAACATGAGTGCTGTGCTATGCCTTACATGGAAATGTTAGCCTTGAATCTTTTCTGCTGTATAGACATCCTGTGCATTCATCCTCGTTGATGTGCAAGTAATGAAGTGTCACAAATTTATGACAATATTTAAGCATATCCAAATGAAAACTTGTTCTTTGGTTCTCAGAAATCTTGTAAAAGACTGCAATTTTTTGTCAAGCAGTAAGAAACTGAACTGCCGAAATGTTTGCAAAACTGAAATATGAGTTTTTTTGTTTTTTTTTAGGATTAGTGGTCAGATGTTTTGACATAATATATTTTAATGAAATCTATTGCTGCTGTTGATTGGTTTCATTAAACGGTTGATCAATATCAAACTATTTCTCTTCAGGCAACTCGCCAGCAATCTCTTACATATGGTTGCATAGTGGAGAACAAGGATACTCATGAAGTAAGTTAGTTAAGCATTTTCTAAGAACTTATTCCTCAACTTTTTCTAAGCCCTATAAACTTTTTTGGTTGATTATTTATGGATCACTATTGTGCAGTGATAAGTTTCACTTTCATTGTAAAGCTGATATTTTGTGATCTGAATTTCCATTTCAGCTTACCCTTCTAATGTACTTAGAATACTATAATTTAAGACCAGACCACTTGGTTTTTTTATTCATTTTTTTTTTTATACAAATTTTTTTAAAAAAGATAATATTTCTTTGTTTTGTTCCAGATTCAACATTATGTGGAGAAACCAGAGACATTTGTTAGCACAACAATCAACTGTGGAATCTACTTATTCAAGCCTGAAATCTTCAAAACTCTTGAGGTGACATTCAAAAAGAACTTGGAAGACAATTACAAGTGAGTGCAATCATGTTAACTTTTATTCCTGTGATACTTTTGGGCAATAGAAATGTTTCATAGGATATGTAAACATTTGAAAAAAGTTGGCAAAGTAATGAAGGTGATATTTATTATGTGATCGCTAAACCTGGTCCACAGCTATCATTTTTCATATCCAGTTTTAATCATGAAATTCTCTAACTTCTGCCTAGATAATGAGATCAATACTTGAATGTTGTACCCATTCGGTCTTTTTCAAAGGTATGGAAGAAGATCACATTAATGTTGAAAAGATCTGTAGAGATAAAATGTTTAAAAAGTTTTGGAATTCAGTGCCACTGAAGGAAACGTGTGGAACTAAAACTATAGAGTTAGAGGAGAATGATCAAGTCAAAATAGCTAAGTTTATGGGATCAGGAAACAAGCCCGATACAACTGTTGACTATTTTGTTCAATACCATAGATTCATCATTTAACAATGCAATATCATCCTATTACTACAGCTGCTAAGAACTTCTTTAAGACTTTAATGATAGTGCAATGCAAACAAACAAACAAACAAAAAAGTCAAGGTAAATTTTTAATAATTTTCCCCATGTTCTGGCTCTCTGAGATTTATATCAGCTTTAAACCAGTATCATTACCACAATCCTAATGCTCCCTCCTTCATCCCTTCCTATCTTTTCTTGAGACAATATGTTTGAAGATCTGACTTAAGTTTCTGCAAAATGTGATGTGGGAGTGTCCAAACATTTTCTTTGTAACCAGAAATTTTTATTTCTTTGCTGTGAATGTTGGTTTTGAATTTGTTTTATTTAATCCCTGCCACAGCATTAGATTTTGTGCATATAGGGCTAGAAAGCTACACACTATATTGTTGTTGTTGTTGTTTTATTCCTTTCTGAATTCATACAACTACACCTCAGAGATATTTGATTCTATATATCTTGATAGATTTATCCTCTTATATGATTCTGACTTCAAGGATAAACTTAGAAGCAATCTCCCCCTTTTTTTTCTTTAGACACAAAGTTACTGGAGACCAAAGTATTAGATATAAAAGGCAGTTAGTACTGTGAGGTCATCATGCAAAAGTATGAAGTTTTATACTGTACATTTTTTCATCAAATAACAATTGCTAGAAAAATCTCTTGTTTGTTATAGAGGTTTCTTCTTAGATGTAAGATACTGAAAATTGGTTTTAAAAACATAAAATATTTCATTCAGGCTAGCTTCTGAAAAATATTTTATTTACATCAGATGTGACCAATTTGTTTCCTTTTGCGCAGAATTTTTGTTTTGTTTTGTTTTTGTTCCTTACCAGCAGTCAGTATCAACATGTTGTATTTTCTAGTTTCAAAACAAAGCTTCAAGAAGAACACATAAATGTACAGAGGTCTCATACTTGTGATAGCTGTGAATGTCATTAAAATATGATGGGTTACTTGTTATAATATTTCACATGATCCTTGCAATGTCAAGTGTAATTTATTGATTTGTTAAGAAGAGAAACAAAGAGTGTGCATGGGATGAGATATTGATACTCTGGCCTGATGTGAGGAGCAACATATGTTACATTGATGTTTTTGCTTGGGAGATGAGATGGCCAAAGGGCAACAGGTTGATTCTCACACCCACATGTGAAGAGAGGAACCAAAAGTCATTATTTTGGACACTAGCAGGACTCATGATCAATGAAAATGGCCAGAAAATAGTGAAAGCTGAAGAAAATTATGACAGTGATGATGATTTAGAGGCTATAGTTTAGAGAGGTTCTCTTCATATGTGTCTCATGACTGTGTGAGATGAGTTAGAAGTCAAAGGAATTTTATCTGGAAAACTGCTTTCCTCTGACCATAGGATTATAGATGCTAAACTTTGAATATGGATATCGCAGCACCCAGAAGAGCTGTAGCTAAGAAATTTCCTCACTAAAGTAAAGCACAGCCACCTTTTTTTTTTCCTGTGGATATCAATATTTCACCTGTCGTACGACATTATGTAACATTTGTCTGACTTTAGGCTGGGCCGGGTCCCATGCATACAAGTACTTAGATCACAGACGTTGCCAGTCCTCCAGTAGGGCTGTAGCATAGCCATAGGCTGGTGTGTAGAATTTTGTCTGGAGGGATAGCCCAGTAAATGGTCAGACATAATAAGAAATCATATATGATGCAATTTTATATAATTGTTCCTTGCATCGTGCCGATTGATTAAAACTAGAACTATTCATACCTGACATATAAAAATGAATTAATGTAAGGATGACATTTGATATAAATGCAGTACAGATATGTGATGAGGCTCAGCTACTTTACATTAAATATCCAAATCTTTATAGATTAGTGTTTAGCAATAAAACGGGGTCATATGACAAAAAGGGTTTAGGCATCTGATAAACTTTGTCAATGTTTGCAGCCAGTGCAGGAGGCAAGCATATATTCTGACATTTTGAGATTGATAATACTCATTTACCTATGAAACAAGCATGACATTTATCTGTAAGATATTCTAATACCACAGTCCTGGTCTCTGGAAATCACTGTTGACAATCACCACAACAAGAAATGCTGTTCCATTATTTCTGTGCCTCAGGAGACAAAAAACACGCAAAAGATATTCTTCATTATTGATTTTGACTCCTAGGAGAGCAAAAACACAAAATAAGATGCTTCCTTATGTCTTTGCCTCAATTTACTACGCTTACATTGTGTTATTTTCTCTTTACACCTTTAACCCTTTGAACCCTGTTCACCAGAGCCTGAAAACACCTGTCCCTGGCCTTCTGGGCCTGGAACGCAGATTTCTCATTTCACGTTTCGTCTCAAACGCGATCATAGGTGCAGATATTTGTAACCACCGTAGTGCGAAGTGTCCTTGCCTCAACGCAACCTATTAGATCTATTTTAACCATAATGGACACATAGGATTGGAGTAAGTGTGTCAGCCCTGTCTACCGGGCTGTGGGGTATTTGACACCAGAAAATCTGCCTGGTGTACTGGGCTGTAGGGTTTAACGGGTTAAGCCATCTGCAGATAGCTGTCTCAAACGATCATTGTTAAAATATGAACAAAATTTGCATTCGGCAGAAGAAAAAGAAAAACATGTGTTAGCAACAAAATAAAACAAAACTTGTGACATTAGGTGGCATTCCCGATGCACATCGGTTGTGTAATTATACTTACAGGAGAAAAGAAACACAGAAGAGATGCTTCATTATATATATTTATGCCTCAACTTGTCTTGGCTTATGGGAGAGAGGAAACACAAAGAAAACATACATTGTGCTGTTGTGTCAATTCATTTTGAATCATAAAAGAGAGGAAACACACAGATTCTTCATTATGTTTTTGCCTCAATAAAATTCCATCCAAGAGGAAATGCAGACAATATCTTTGGACATCCTCTATTTATCCATCTATTTCTTTGTCCATTTCTTTATGCTGACAGTTACTGCCATATAAATTCAGTTTTAAAAGCCATAGTATTAAGGTCACTGCCAAATAACAGGTCGGACAGTCTAGTTCATTTTGATGAATTGAATGCAAATTTTAAACCTATTTTGTGTTGTGACATTTGATGAGTTTCATTATGTTTATAAGTTCTAGTCCTCATTTATATTATCTATTTGAACATGCAAGGATTTTTCATAACTGCCTCACATTTTTACAGTTTTTGTGACTTTAACGCAGGAGTTCCAGGGTAGGTAATCTATCATGCTGATTGACAAATTGATCCCCTTTGGCATTCTGTTGGCCCGTCTTTGGTTGTTGTAACTATGCTAACCCCAAGTTAAAACATTTGTTCTGGTAGTGTTGTTCCTTGTTCTTTGCATGCTTTGGTCATTCAGCCAAGTTAACTTCCACCTGTGATAAAAAGCCGTTCAACACCTTGGCAGTTACTGGGAAATTGTTAATGCACAATGTTTCACACCAAACTGATGCACTCACTGGGAGAGGCATGTCAAAGGATGCCATGTTTGTCAATAAGTGCTTTTAGTATTATAGTCTTGAAAAGTCAGCACTTAAACCTTGTCAAGATTCATTATGAAATTTCATGATTAGAAGAAAAACATTGATTCTCACAGAACAGTAGTCTCATATAAGAAAAAAAAAAAGAGGGTACATATCGCCATCTCTGTGAAATTGAAATATTTTCGTACCAACCAGACATTTGGTAATCCCACTGTTTCATAGTCAGAATTATTTGCTTGTTTCACGGTGTTTCTATTGTAGAATTTTGAATTCTCTTATATTGTACTGTTTAATAACAGGCACAGTGACACATGACAATTTTTGATACACTTGGACATAAATCATCTCAGTTAAGGTCTTGATAATGTCCATCATAGCTTCCATCTTCTTAACTTAAATGAGTTTGTTAATTGTGTGTTTTCAGCCATTTTGAAGAATTTAAGGAATTAGAAACCGCATTGCTCATTTAATCTATCATTAAATAATTTGTTTATTTGTTTTAAAGAAATATATACCTTTCATGGTGCTGACATTATTTGATTCATATGAAATCCCATAATTCATAATTTCACGTTTTATTTGACTTTTCATTGTGTTTGTACCTTTTGCTTGAGGTCATTATAAAATATAATCCTATCTGTAGAATTTTTTTCTCTACAAGGAGTGTATTTGCTGGGATACAACAGTTTCTACTTTTGGGTACTTATATCCAAAGTAATTTGGTAGAATGGCATATATTTTTTCAAATCGGTATCCCCAGCTCCGTTTTTGATAATTCTCATTGTCTATAAACTTAGATGGAAATTTCCTTGGATTTGTTTCCCCTCCTCCTACTGAACATACTCGAGGCAAAAAGTATGTAACTATAAAACATGGGCAGTGTGATGACAACTGGGCTAAGGACATGTACCACTTTTACTAGTAGGCCTTATTATTCTTTTTATCCTTGCCCCCTTCCATTCACTATTTGCTTTTCCTTTGCAGGGATGTCAAACTTTCTACTGTAGTTGGAAAACTATTGTCATCACTTCTCTTATCCCCAATTTTTCAATTTTGCATACTGTTGCTAGCACACTGGCTAAAATCAGAGAATATGAAACATTTGTCTACTCTTTCAGGAAAGCAGATTGATATTCCTGCTTTGTTTACAGTATGCGTTATTTCATCCATCTGTCACTCCTTCAGTATGTCCTCCAGGCTGGGTAGATGGATAAAGAACACTTTTTGCTACTCTTTGTTTTACTCTATTTGCCACCTTATTGCCCAAGTCTCATTGTACTGAGTTCATTTATCAGCCTTCTCACTGATAAAGCTGGTGCATAATGCTAGAATACAAATCTGCATCTGGTTTCTTCTCATTTTGTTTTTACTATATATGTATATTTGCATTAAGGTGTTTTCTGCACTGTTTTGTTACTGTCCTTGATCTCAATGTACGGTGGTATAAATAAAAACACAGACACCATTACTTACTTTAGATCTCGGTTATGCATACCTGTGGAGAACATTTTAATTTATGTCACTGCAGAGCCCATACTGTTCTTAAATAATCAGTCAGAGGGAGCTGCCAACCGAATGTTTTCACATTTGTGGAAGTTCTAAGCCAAATATATTTTTCACATTAGTGTCTTTAATGGAGATACATTGCCCAGATATGATCAAAAACAAACTGAGATTCAGCAGTATTCACACATATAGTCAGAAAATGCACAACAGATGTATGCAGGTCCTAAACAGGACACTAGATACTAAAAATCTCTAAGGCATATGTGTGATTTTGTAGAATATCTGAATGGGTTGTAACACTCTTATTCAAGATACTGTCTAAATGTGGGATTGGAGAGAATAGATGTGTACAGATTCAGTTGTGTTTTTCTCAACCAACAATACAAAATCTTGTCAGGTATTGGAAGGGGGGGGGAAGGTATTCTTATAAAGGAAAGAACTTGAATCAAGCAGAGAACAAATTATAGTCTTTAACAGAATGGCTTTGAGATTTTCAAAATGTGCTATAGATTTTAATAAATATACAATAGTTTGTAAGAGGACAGCTCAATAACAAAGAGAATATATGCCTGGGTCTACTAACATCTTAGAGAAAAACATCTCTTAGAACTTACTGGAATGAAAGAGTAGTTATATGTAGTATTCTGTGGTCTGATTAAGATAATTGCTTGCTGCATGAGATTGGGGTGTTTTCTGTAAATAGTGAAGCATAGTACTGTGTTAGTGAATTATTCTTTCAAGTAATGGTGAAGTGCTGTATTGGTGTCTAGTCAGTATTTTGCTATGCATTTTTATAGCAAATGAAGTATCGAATTACAATACTGGTCTAGAACACTCATTATGAACTCTGGTATTATCTCTGTGAAGAGATTTGTTTCTTCATTTTTGGTGGGTTTTTTTGATACATTTTCATTTATTTTTTCATTTATTTAGATTTTAGCTGCTGCTGACTCTGCTTTTAGAAATAGAATTTACAAGTCGCAGACTGTTTCACCTCATTTCTGGTGAAGATGGATGTCAGAGATGATACAACTCAGAAATTTCAAAAGAATTGATTTGTAACTTGTGATAACTTATGTATATTTTTCTTGGTGATGAATAAGATGATGACATCAGTGAAGAGGTCATGTTGCATTTCCTGTTGTGATAGTTTGTTTCCATTTGCATATTCATATCCAAGATGAAATTGTCTCTGGAAAAGGTTGTCATTGAGTCTGTCCATTGGCAGCACAGTCTAGCCCGTAAGAGACAGAAGATAATGTCAGTTATACTTATGGCCAAGGTCGGCAATGAAAATCGATGCTGAGTGTCAATTTTTTTATTTGGCATTTTAGCAATATTTCCATACATATTGGCAACATAGAATTTCAAAGACATTGTTCTTGAACAATGGGATATGTGCGGAATTATTCATTTTTCTTCAAGAATGCCGTTAGATCCCATTGAAGTAACTTATCATGGGCTGGAGCACGTCAAATTTGGTATGAATACAAAGGCTGACCTCATACAGAACTGACTTTGTTTCTGTATGGCAGTGGTAACTTTCCCCTTCTTCATGGTAATTTTCCATGCTCAAAGCCATGTTCATTTTGTTTTTGTTCTGAGAAAATTAGACAGTCCATTTTCCTTTCGTAGTATTTGATTTCCATATATGAAGTGATCATGTATTTCTTTTAAGTTGTGACAACATTGTTGGTGAATTTTTCATATTTGAAGGGGAACTGGCAAGGTGAGGATCTTTTGTTCACACTGTAAATAAGTCATTAACATTTCAGTCAGATAGAGGACAGTAGTTGATATGAGTTAGAGAGACTGGCTAAACGGCAGTAAGATGCACTATAATTACATAAGGAGGCCAACATGAATAATCCCATGGATGAGGGCAAATAAGAGCTGGATATGGTCAGTGCTTATCATTAAATGGGTTGTCATATCCTGCACTGTTTTATTGTTTGGTAGTGGTATAGTATAATAAATGAACGTCATTCTTAGTGCCCTGCCTTGAGGCTTGGCTATCAGGTTTTTCTATAATCCATGTTTCTGTGTCAGACCTTTGCTATGCCACAAAAATCAAACCAGTAGCTTTGAATATTTGCAGCAGTGTTGTGCATGTCAGTATTAACAAGCACATTGCTTAACGCTTCAGGGATATGTTGTGTTGATGTTGTTGATATTCAGAATTGTAAATAATTTGTTATGTTTGTCATGTTTTAATTGTGTTTGTTTTTTATTGTTTTTTGCTCTATGCATATGATATTCCTGTGCTCATGCCAAGACAAAAGGAACCTTATAGTATAACACATGTGGGACACATGAAATATTAACTAAATCTAGTATACAGTCAATATTATTTAGGTAGGGGTTATTGCGGCATGTGGCCACAATAGACCAAAAGTCTGTTGAGGCCATATAATGGCCTCATAATTCGATTAAACACAGGCAAGTAACTCAGTTGGCTTGTCAAAAGTGTTCACCACACACCTTTTTTATTTACAAGATGAATCTGGCTGAAAATGTTCACCAGGCCCAAACCCCCAAAAAAATCTTTCCACATGGCTGCAGTAGTCACTCCATATTATTTCAGCAAAGAAAAAATTTGGTTTGGTACAACAAAACTTATGAGTGTAGTGAATGATGATGCTGTAGGGAACATTCATGTCTTTTATTTCTGAGATTAGTGCTACGTTCAATAACACAGATGAAGAAAGAATAGCTCTCATTTGTGTAGGTAACTTTTCCACATTTTCATTTGTACTTTGAAATGATAACGTATTCAGGCACCATGTGGCAGGAGACATAGTATCAGAGACATAGTATTAACACATTGCTCAAGTCATATCTTTATAAAATGAAAAAGGATGCTGGAACTACGATGTCTCCAGGGTGGAAGCTTCTCTTATATTGATCCAGTTGATCATATGAGGTTTATGCATGATATTAATAGTGCTCTCAGTTTTTCTTTTCTATTTTATATTTATTTTATACTTTTTTCATAACTGTCTCAATGAAGACTTCTTTATTACTATCGTGAAGTATTTGTTGTTCTTGGCTTGCTTTTGTGTTCAGTTGATTTATCAATTTCCTAACATGGATTATGTGGATATTAATAAAGCTAGTCATATAAATGTCTTACTGGGCAGCATTTCTCAGGTAAAAGAATCCAAGAATATTATTTTAGAACATATTGGGAAGTTTATCAGGTAGTAGTGATAAAATTAGCTTTTGTGCTCATCTATGAAATAATTTTGAATTTTGCATAGATATATATGTAGCCAGAAATACTTTTAATGTATTGAAATAATTGAAAAGATTATTAGGTCATCTTAATTCTTAATAATACCCTTAAATATTCATACTGTTTTTGCAGCTTTTTGGTATTAACAAATTATGTCTTCTCTTTATCAGTTTTGACTTCCACACCCCCAACAAAGAAGTGATACGCTTGGAACAGGATATTTTTGTCCCTATGGCCGGTTCTGGCAAACTGTTTGTGTTCACTACAAGTCGTTTCTGGAGCCAGATCAAGTCTGCAGGGTATGGCATAGATCATAGTCTTTGCTTGGTTTTCACTTCAACTTGTAGATTTCCTAATGTCTTCATTCCAGTTCATATTTTTCCACTGTCCCTGTCAATTCAACATTCAAAAGTTGCTGACATATGACTGGCTAGGATATTTATACATTCCATTTGTATCCATGGTACTTCTTTCCATTTATGTTGGCTATTCCACAGAAACAGACATTCTCATAGTTTAGTCTTGAGATGTTATGGAAACTTTTTTTTTTTTTCAATGATTTGAAAAAGAAAATGGAATTAAAAAAAAGAGAAACACTGATTATGGCTGTTCCTGCTGCTGCCCAGTAACAGGTAAATTTAGCCACTTTTAATGACCTGACATGTGAATGGTTTGTGTCAAACTTCATATGTTTCGCGGCCAGTCGAAATGAGACGTAAGTCGCTGGGCTAGAACCGAGAAATCGGGCTTTGAATGTGATGAGGGCGGTCAGACATAGATTTTTTTTTTAATTGCAGAAATCGAAAGTGCATTCATTTCTGAACAAGACAGTATTGGTCTTACCCTCGCTTTATAAATATTTCTTCAGTAAAATCGGGGTTTGTGAGGTAGGTATGTACATTTATGCGTTCGACCGTTCATTTAAACTGATTTTCTCGGAATTTCGGTCATTGCTGGGGGTCCCTCCTTGTCTCTTTAAACTGCAATATCTTTGGCTAGAATAAAGCTGGCTCAAAACTTTTTTCACCATCTGAAATGGTATGGCATAAGCTTTCACATGATACCAAAAATCCCATATGATGAAAAATCGACATACGTCTCATTTTGACTGGCTGCGAGACATATCACATTAGACTAGTGCAGTTGTGATATTAGTTTCCTGTCCATTTGTAAAAGATGAGGGAGGTTTATTCTCATTAAACCATGATAGTGTCTGAGTCATGTGATGTAGCACTGAAGAGCAGTCATAGTAACAGCTACTCAAGCTCATATGTAATGGACAATTAAGACTAAGGCAAGAAAACATTTTTTTGTTTGTTTTTTCTTTTCTTGTTGTTGTTTTTACTGTTATAGTTTTACTGAGCCTTTCAGTCCTACAGAAGGCTATCTCCCATATTTTAGTGTGTTGTCAAGCTGTGGCAATGGTTGCTAATATCTCTGAGAGTTTCAAGAGACTACATCCCTGTGGATAAACTTGAAATATGGCCAAATGATAAAATGACAGGTTCATAGCCTTTATTTCTGTTGTCTTTAATCGTTTTGAACCATTCTGCCTTCCCCCAGATAAGACCTGGGACAAACAAAAAAAATAAGGTAAACTAAATGATGATTTATAAATAATTATACAATAATATTACCTATCCACATGTCGGAGCAGCGGGAAGAGAATAGCTTTCCTTCCCAAAACCTCATACTTGATGACACAGCCAAGCACACATTCACACCCAACTAACTCCAGACGTATTGATGTATCCTGCCCATACCTTGTCTTTGCATGTTTTACACCTGCAGGGTCAAGGATATTTCATCATCACATAGAAACTTCAATCCCCATACAGAAACATCAACCAATTAAACTTTTTTCTACTAATAGTATAGATACTACTATTGAATAGGAGATCAGTGCATTGCCATTTAAATGTTTCATTTGATCACAAATGTTTGACACATCATTATTTTCCTATTTCAGAGCTGCAGTCTATGCCAACAGGCATTACCTAGCAATCTACCAGCGTACCCATCCTGAACGCCTGGCCAAGAATGGAGAGGGGAAACCCAGAATCATTGGGGATGTCTTCATACACCCTACAGCTACAGTTCACCCAACAGCTGTGGTAAGATCTCACAGTCCTGCCAGATTAGTTTTGTGTATCTCAGCCTTTCTACCTGAAACAGCTACTCAGTTATTAGTCATTTATGCTGTGGAAAGAACAGTTTTGTTGAATGACTGCTTTTAAGAATAGTAGGTTTTTGTCCATAAGCCTATCACTATTAGTAATTGTATTAGTAAAACTTACTAACCTTCCTACAGGATTTTTGGATCTTTTCCATCTTTATAGTATATTTATGACCTCTTCCACCTTCCGTAGGCCATAGTCTATTGGAGCTGTGCGTATACTAGCAGGATGATCCCCAAAGCATTCTGCCCTTGTGTTTCCATAATCATAGCAATTATGTTGTCAGTGTTAACAGCTTTGTTAATCACAACAGCATTGTTTCTGTAACAGCTAGGACCAAATGTCACCATTGGACGCAATGTCACAGTGTGTGAAGGGGTTAGAGTGAGAGAGACAATTGTGCTGGAAGGTGCCACACTACAGGTAAATATTATCTCCCTTGTTCTTTCTGATTAACTCTTCTTCCACATGAGCTGTATTTTTATTCTTAAAAATCAGAATTTTATTCTGACTGAATTTAATTTGTAAATTTTACATCATAGTAGTGTACTGGTGTTAAATAAATGTTTTTCTTATAGCGTGCGTGCTACATAGAAATCTGCTGTTTCTAGATTTAACAACAAAAGCATGCTTGAGCATGAACAAATAGTTTTTCAATTATAGGTACCCAAATAAAGAAGCTACAGTATATGATATTTCAGTCACTGAACAAGATACATTGTCAAGATAATAGTACTATTTAGAAACCTGTGACTATTTCCTTTAATAAAGTCTTTTTCATAGCTGTAAATTATGATTGTGCTTTATATTTTTAAGCATTTTCTGAAAAAATGAATAACGTTGTCTTTATTTCTTTTTTGATATCACATCCAGGTAGGCTTGCTTCATTCGTATTGTAAACATTGTTAGACTTGTTATAATTTTGAGTACTGTCCAGACATTTTGATATTGGTTCTCATATTAGTTTTTCCATTGTGATTTCCTAGGCTCATTGCTGCATTCTGCACAGCATTGTTGGCTGGCATAGCACAGTGGGAGTATGGACCCGTGTGGAGGGGACCCCCAATGATCCCAACCCCAACAAACCCTTTGCCAAGGTGGAGATCCCGGGCATGTTTTCCAATGATGGCAAACTGAATCCATCAATCACTGTCATAGGTAAAGCTGGTTGTGTGCTTGATATTGGGTGGTGTCACTGATGCTGTCAAAACGGCTGCACTGGAAAAAATAGAAGAAAGTAAGAGTCATTCAACTTTATGCTACACAGACGGCTCCAAAACAAAAGAAGGAAAAATAGGAATACTTCTGAGAATCCAAAATAGCAATAGAGAAAAGATTAAATGATAAGGCATCAATCTATACGGCAGAAATAACAGCTATAAAAGCAGCCATAGAGATTTTCCAACAAACAGAAAGTAAAAACCTAACAATATTAACAGACTCTATGGCTAGTATAAAAGGACAAGACAGTAAGAAAATAACAGAAAGAGAAGAAATATTAAAAGCTAGTACTGACCTTAAAAAACAAAATAGATCAGTAACAGTAGTATGGGTACCGGCACATGTAGGGATAAACGGAAATGAGATAGCGGATAGATTAGCCAAAAACAGTACCCAGAAAGATAACGTAGATATAAATGTGGGCCTCAGCAAAAGAGAAGTTAGAAGGAGAATAAACAAAAAGATCCAAAAAGATTGGCAACTAAAATGGGAAACAGACCAGAAAAACAATTACATGCGACAATTTTATCCAGAAGTCAAACTAAAACCACAAGTAAAGAGTGAAAATAAATAACCCCATAAAACAGAAAATACTAAGAGGAGCTCCTAAACTGCCACCAGACCAAATTAAGTGCAGTATGTGTGGAAAAACTAACACAGTGAACCATATAATGCTGGAATGCCTTATGTACAAAAACGAAAGAGAAGATCTATTAAAACTAGTGACAAACAGGGAAGAAGATCACACCCTGCACAATATCTTTAAAATAAAAGCAGATGAAAACAGAGACAGATATTAAAGAGGGTTAGAAAAAATGCCAGTCTAGATAGAAATAGAACAATAAAAACCTCCACAAAAGCAACTGACGCAAAACTGGGGATGCTAGGTCGGGAATAGCCCAACTAAAAATAAAAAGGATAAGCTGAAAGCCAAAAGGGGAAAGGACTAAACCAACAAACAATTTAGAGAAGGGCATGAAAAAGAGAGGGAAAAGGAAGGAGGTAGAATAGGAGGAAATCCATGCCGGCAGTAAAATAATAACAAG
>JBCEWB010136349.1:0-10123 GCA_039654565.1 Peronia peronii | reverse complement strand
AACATTCACTTTTCTCCCATCCAGCCCTCAACCTTAATCTCGTCTCGTTGTTTCTCGCTATTGCTCACGGGATTCCGAGATTCCGGACGCGTACCGGAAACGCATCTGACCGGAACCATTTCCGGTATTGTCCTAGTAGTCATGCGCACGCGCAAAGCTTGACGGGTCTGGTGAACTCGGCGTTGATGGGAGTTTTATGCTCACGGAGATTTGATGGTGATCGAGCCTCGTTACCAGAACAGGCGCAAAGAGTTGGTGATGAGAACGAGGCTGCCTCTTTATGATCTTGACTTTGTTCAGCCATTGTCCGCCAACTGTTGTGTCTTGTGGAAACTGGTCTGGTCTCTGGGACTGAAACTGTTTGATTTCTCTCCTGTTGTTGTTGTTGTTGCTGCTGTGGTTTTGTTGTTGCTGCTGGTGTTCCTGTTTTTGTTGTTATTATTGGTGGTGGTGATGGTGGTGATGGTGATGATGGTGGTGATGGTGGTGATGATGATGGTAGTGGTGATGGTAGTGATGGTGGTGATGGTGATGGTAGTGATGATGATGGTACTGGTGATGGTGATGGTGACGGTAATGATGGTGATGGTGGTGGTGATGGTGGTGGTGGTGATAATGATGGTGGTGGTGATGGTGGTGGAGTTGTTGTTCTAGTTGTTGTGTACGATGTTGTTGTTGCTGTTGCTGTTGTTGTTGTTGTTGTTGTTGCTGTTGTTCCTGTTCTTGCTGTTGTTGTTGTTGTTGCTGTTGTTGTTTTCGTTGTTGTTATTGTTGTTGTTATTGTTGTTTTGTTGTTGTTATTCCTGTTCTGGCTGTTGTTGTTGTTGTTATTATTGTTGCTGTTATTCCTGTTCTGGTTGTTGTTGTTGTTTTTGCTGCTATGGTTGGCGTTGTTGTTGTTTTTGTTGTTTTTTGTTGTTGTTGTTATTATTGTTGTTGTTGTTGTTGTTGTTCCTGTTCTGGTTGTTGTTGTTGCTGCTGTTGTTGTCGTTGTTGCTCTTGTTGTTGCTGTTATTGTTGTTGTTGTTGTTGTTGTTGTTGTAAGAAGTAGGTCTAGAAGCAGTTGTTGTTGTTATTTGTTATTGTCCTCGTCATCGTTATTCTTGCTCTTGTTCTTGTTACCATCCTCGCTGCTGTTGTTGTTGTTTTATTCGTTGACTGGTTGGCTGGGGGAGGGGAGGGGGCGGTGGCGGAGTCAAGTATTGATATAGATGAGAAGAGAGCGCTTTGAATGACTCATCACTGTTAAGAGGGAATCGACTTATCTGTTTTGTGTATTATGTGTGTGTATGTGTATGTACGTGTGTGTGTGGGGGGGGGGAGGGGTGTGTGTGTGTGTGTTGCAGACGTTCGTTTAGTCCTCTTTTCATATCAACTAATATAATTTACTTATTTATTCTCCCTTGATTTAATGATAAACACCACTATTATTATTTGGAGAGCATCTGGGTTCAATAGGTTTTAAGTTTATTAAATCTGTCACTCAAAGCTGAGAGTTTTAGTTCTATATTTTTCACCCACTTGGTGTTTGATTTTTTTTGATTTTTTTTTGTTATGCTATATGCGTTCCTTTCCATAGTTTAGTCTTGTCCCATACATGAGAGACGTTCACCTCATTCAATTCGGTCCGTGGCGCCTACGGACCCAATTAATCATGTATTGATCTGTGCTTGCTGACCAACTGCGCAGGTCAAGACGATCTGAAACGAAAAAACAGCGAAATAATCGCGTTTACACAGATGGGTGGACAATGGCCCAAGTTGATAAGTACAGACATGTGTACATTGGATCACCACTTCCTGCTGACGTGTCTTTATGCTTCTGAGTAAGTGCAGGCGTGCATGTGTCTGTCTTTAGGGTAGGGAGGAAGGGGAATATTTTTTTATTCATAGTCAGCCTTAATGTAAGTGGCGGTCGTTTGAAAGAAAAGTAAAAAAACATTATTTTGGACAGTGTTATGTCTGTGGAACATGGTATTAACAACCACACTGAGTGTAGCAAAGACCACAATAAGAACGCTACAGGCCTCAGTTTCAGGTCAGCTGTTCAAGCCAGTTCACATCACGATTCTCCTCCCCCTTCCATTATATTCCATTACCCAGCACTACAGTGCATAGTCAATGGCGTCGCCAATTTACTGACATCATGCCTGAAAATGTCCTTTCAAACACACTAAAAACAGAAAAGATTTCAAAAAATGGCATTACCTACATTCGTGAGCCCCTGGGAGGCACTGGGTATCTAAGTTGGTTCTTTGCTCCCACCTGCAGGTGGTGAAAGCCCGCCATCGGTGGAATGTCTCCCATAGAATGCCATCCTCGACGTTGAACGAGTGACGTCTTTTCTCTCTCTCTCTCTCTTTCCTTCCTCCTGTCTTCTATCCCATTCTCTTTCATCTTACCGTAAACGTATCTTACCGTGTTTGGCACAATATAGCCGTGATTGTGCTGATGTAGCTTTAAACCCCAACACAAACAAACCTACATTCGTGAAATTACTTGTAAGAAAAGTTGAAAGGTTGTGCTGAATTGATGAAAGACACGAGATGCTTTATCATATCCTTGACATTCCAGACAAAAATCCAAAGGTATGATTGGATAGAAGGAGAGGATGACAGTCAAAAATTAATGAACGGAGAACATTTTCTGTCATTAGTGAATGGACTGGCTTTATTGACAACGGTTTAAACGTTCTGAGAACAGAGAACAATGGGGGAATCTGGTTGTGAAATCTTCCATGCTGTCTTAGCGGTCGTCAGTGTTGTGAGATTGGATAGGATAGGATAGTTTAGGATAATTTAGGATAGAGTACAATAGGATATTATAGGATAGGATAATTTACGATATCTTAGGGTAGGATACAGTAGGATAGGATCGGATAGGATAGTTAATGATAGTTTAGGACAGGGTACAATAGGATAGAATACGACAAAATAAGATGCGATAAGGTGGGATAGGATACGACAGGATAGAATAGCGTGGGACAAGATATGATAGGACCGGACAGAACAGAAAGGATAGGGCAGGGTAGGATGGGACAGGTGAAGATAGGATACCATGGGATAAGTAAAAATATGAATGTGATAGGATAAGATAGGAATATTAGAATAGGATAAGGTAGGATAATATAGGATAAGATAGGACAGGACAAGACAAGAAAGGAAGAATAGGATAGGATAACATAGGAATCTTAGGATATGGTAAGATAGGATAGGTTAGGATAGGACACAAAATCAGTGTTAGGGATTGATAACATGCGTTGTTTTTAATGCAAAGAAAATATCGTTTGTTTCCTTTGAAGTTGCCCTGGACAAAATAGTTAACTACTCTATTTTAACCATTGATGGTATACCTCAGTCAAAATGCCCTGGAACAATTATTTTTGATTAAAGATCCCAGCCAGAAATCATAGCCTGTAGCTTTATACAGAGTAAAACCAATCTGGGGACAGACAAGAGAATCAATCTGAAGTCTAAAATCAGACAAACAATAATAATAATAATAATAATAATAATAAATGCTGCAAACATTGATCAGTTCTATGTAAAGATCAACGAAGTATTTCACTTTTTTTTTTAAATGCAAGTGAAAAAAATGTACTTAACCCCATAAAAGTAGTTTGGATCTATATAAATGTGAAGACATGAAAGGTGCACGTAATCACACATACACATACAAACAGAGAGTTATAGACATTGTCTTTAAACCGGAATCGATGTAGCAGTAAAAATTTTGCGTTCTAAGCAAACAGCGATCTATCAAACCTATCGGGTTTTCAGAACCATAACTAATGTGCATTTCCAAGACTGGCAAAACAACCTTTTCAAATCTATGCCCGTTGTTATTTTTTTCCCTTGTATTTCTAGTCTGTAAGTGTTTTCTCCACATTCAGTTCAGATATGTACAGGAAAGATAGGAATGTGATCTGTCTGCTGAAATGGCATTCTTTTGATGGTGTTGTTTTATTTGTGAGTTGGCTCGTTGGTTGGTTAGTTGGTTAGTTGGCTGTTTGGTTGATTGGTTGGTTGGCTGTTTGGTTGGTTGGTTGGTTGGTCGATTGGTTGGTTGGTGGTTACCTGGTTGGTTGGTAATTGATGGTGAATTGGTTGGTTGGTTGGTTGTTTGGATGGTTGGATAGTTGGTTGATTGATTGGTTGGTGGTTAGTTGGTTGTGGTTACTCGGTTGGTTGGTTAGTCGGTAGGTTGGTTGGTTGATTGGTTATTTAGTTGATTGGCTGGTGTGTTGGTTGGTTGATTGGTTAGTGGTTATTTGCTTGATTTGTTGGTTGGTAATTAGTGGGTTGGTGGTTAGTCGGTTGATTGGTTGGTTGGTTGGCTGGACGTTTGTTTGTTAGCGTGTTGGCTGGATGGTTGGTTGTTGTTTTTTTGTTGGTTGGTTGGTTAGTTGGGTTCCTGGTTGGTTGGTTAGTAGATTAGGTGGTTGATGGTTTGTTGATTGGTTGGCTGGTTGGTTAGTTTTTGGTTGTTTGGTTGGTTGGTGATTATTAAGTTGGTCGGTTGGTTGGCTGGTTAGCGGTATGTTGGTGGTTAGTTGATTGGTTGGTTAGTGGTTGGTTGGTGGTTGGTTGTTTGGTTGGTGATTGATTGATTGGTGGTTGGTTAATTGATTGGTTGGTTGGTTGGTTAGTAACTTGTCTTTTTGTTGTTGTTGTTGTTGTGGTTGTTTGGTGTATTTGGTTGGTTGCTTGGTAAGGTTGTTAGTGGTTGGTTAGTAGTTGGTTGGCATTTTGGATGGTTGGTTTCTTGCTTGATATGTGTTTAGGTGGTTGGTGTGTTGGTTGGTCGGTCGGTTAGTTAGTTGGGTGGTGGTTCTTTGGGTAGTTGGTTAATTGGTTCATTGGTTGGGTTGGTTGGTTGGTTGGCTGGTTGTTTGGTTGGTTGTTCATTAGTTTTTTAGTTGGTTGGTTGGGTGGTTCTTTGGCTGGTTCTCCCTGGTTCGTTGGTTAGTTTGATGGTTAGTAGATTATTTGGTTGAAGGTTGGTTGATTACTTAGTTTTTGGTTATTTAGTTTGTTGCTTGGTTAGTGATTGTTTGGTTGATTAGTGGTTGTTTGGCTGATTAGTGGTTGGTTGGTTGGTTGGTTGGTTGGTTGGTTGGTTAGTGGTTGGTTAGTTGGTTGGTTGATTAGTTACTTGGTTGGTATTTTGTTCTTTGATTGGTTGGTGGGTTGGTGTTTAGTTGATTTTCTTTTTGGTTGGTCGTTTCTTATTTGGAGATTTGGTTAGTTTGTTAGTGGTTGGTTCTTTGTTTGGTTTTTGGGTTGTTGGTTTGTTTCGTTGGTTAATTGGTTAGTAGATTAGTTGATTGATGGTTGGTTAGGTGTTTGACTGTTGTTTAGTGTTTACTTGTTTTTTTGGACGCTTCGTGGGCGTTTAATTGGTTAGATCGTTGGTGGTTGGTTAGTACGTTGGCTGATTGCTTTAATTGGTTGGTTGATTAGTTGGTTTGTTGGTTGGTAAGTTGATTAATGGTTGTTTAGTAATTGGTTCATTGGTTGGATGGTTGGCTCTTTACTTGCTATTTGATTGGGTGGTTGGTGTGCTGGCTGGTTGGTTGGCTGGTTGGTTGGCTAGTTGATAGATTGGTTGGTTAGTGGTCTGGTTGGGGTGTGGCTTAGTTGGTAGGTAGGTTGTGTGGTTGGTTGGTTAGTTGAGTGGTTAGTTGCTTGTTTGGTTGGTTAATTTTTTAATTTTTTTGTTTTTGGTTAGTCAGTTAGATGCCTAATTTGTTGATTAGTTGGTAGGTTGGTTAGTCGTTTTTTTTTTTTTTTGTTGTTGTTGTTGGTTGATTGTTTGGATCGTTCCAGATTGTTTCGTTGTCTTTTGGTTGTTGGGTCGTTTGTTTGTTGTTTATTATGTTGGTGAGTGGTTGGTTTGTAAGTGGTTGATTGATTGACTGCGTGGTTTGTTGGTAGTTTGTTGGTTGGTTAGTTATTTTCTTGGTTGGTTAATTATTTCCTTGGTTGATTGGTTGGTTGTTTATTTCGTTGGTTTTTGGTTGTTTCGTTTTTGGTCAGTAGCTTAGTTGCTTGATGATTGATTGGTTGATTGCCTTGTTGGTTAGTTTTTGGTCGGTTGGTTTGTTGGTTCGTTGCATGGTTGGTAGATGGTTGGTCGGTTGGTTAGTTCATTGGTGTTTGGTTGATCGGTTGGTTGGCTGATTGTTTGTTTGCTTGTTTCTTTGGTTTGTTTGTTGGTTGGGTGGTTAGGGGTTGATTAGTTGGTTGGTTGGTTCGTTAGTGAGTTAGTTGATAAAAGGTTTGCTTTTGGTCGTAGGTTAGTTCGTTCGTTTGTGTGTTACTTAAGGATTTGTTGGTTTAATGGTTGGTTGGTGGGTTGACGGTTGATTAGTTGGTTAAGTGGTTGGTTGTTGGTTAATTGATTGCTTGGTTTGTTGGTTGGGTGTTTGTTGGGTGTTGGTTAAGGGTTTGTTAGTTGGTTAATTAGGTCAGTTGTTTAGTTGATTTTTCGCTGGTTAGAGTGTTTGCAAGTTAGTTTGTGGTTGGTGTGTTGGTTTGTTTGGTTGTCTGTTAGTTAGTACGTTAGCTGGTTGATGGTTGGTTGGTTCGTTGGCTGATTGGTGAATGGTTGGTTGGTTTGTTGGTTGGCTGTTTAATTGGTGGTTGTTCATTTGGATATATCGTTTGTGCTTGATTAGTTGGTTGGTTGATTGGCTGGTTTGTTTGTTTGTTGGATAGTGGTTGGTTGGTTGTTGGTTGGTTGCTTGGCCGGTTAATTAGTTGGGTTCCTGTTTTTTTGGTTAGTAGATTATTTGGTTGATGGTTGGTTGATTGACTGGCTGGTTGATTAGTTTTTGGTTGTTTGGCTGGTTGGTTATTGTTTAGTTGGTCGGTTGATTTGTAGGTTAGTGGCTGTTTGGTTGGTTGGTGGTTGGTTGGTGGTTGATTGGTTGGTTGGTTGGTGGTTTGTTTTTTGGTTGGTTAGTTAGTTATTTGTTTTTGTTGTTGTTGTTGTTATTATTGTTGGTATGTTGGTGGTTGGTTTTCTGTTTGGTTGATACTTTTTTAGTTGGATAGTTGGTTAGTTCTTTGGCTGGTTGTTTCGTGGTTGGTTGGTTGGTTGGTTAGTTGGTTAGTAGATTAGTTGATTGATGGTTGATTGATTGGTTGGTTAGTGTTTAGTTGATTGGTTGGTTGTTTCGTGGGTGGTTAGTTGGCTAAGCGTCTTTATGGTTGGCTAGTTGGTTGGTAGATTGATGTATTTGGTTGGTTGATTGGTAAGATTGTTAGTGTTGGTTAGTACTTGGTTGGTTGGTTGGATGGTTGATTTCTTGCTGGTATTTGTTTGGGTGGTTGATGTGTTGGTTGGTTGGTCGGTTGCACGTTGGTTAGTTTGGTGGCTGACTAGTTGGCTCGTTGGCTTGTTGGCTGGTTGTTTAGCTGGTTGTTTGATCGGTTGTTCATTAGTTGGTTAGCTGGTTGATTGGGTGGTTTGTGGCTGATACTTCGTGGTTCGTTTGTTAGTTTGAATGGTTAGTAGATTATTAAATTAGTTGATGGTTGGTTGATTAGATAATTTTTGGTTGTTTGGTTGCTTGGTTAGTGGTTGTTTGGCTAGTTTGTGGTTGGGTGGTTGGTTGATTAATGGTTGGTTGGTTGGTTTGATAGTTGGTTGGTTAGTTCGTTGGTTGATTGGTTACTTGGTTGTTTGTTCTTTGGTTAGTTGGTGGTTTGGTTGATTTTCTGTTTGGTTGGTGGTTTATTATTTGGATATTTGGTTAGTTCGTTGGTTGGTTGGTTCTTTGGTTGGTTGTTGGTTGGTTGGTTGGTTGTGGTTAGTTTTTGGTTAGTAGATTAGTCGATTGATGGTTGGTTGTTTGGGTGACCTGTGGTTTCGTGTCTATTTGTTTCTGTTTTGTTTTGTTTTCTTTTCTTTACTTTTTGGACTCTTCGTGGACGTTTAATTGGTTAGATCGTTGGTGGTTGGTTAGTACGTTGGCTGATTGCTTTAATTGGTTGATTGATTAGTTGATTTGTTGGTTTGTAAGTTGATTGGTGGTTGTTTAGTAGTTGGTTCGTTGGTTGGATGGTTGGTTCTTTACTTGTTATTTGATTGGGTGGTTGGTGTGCTGGTTGGTTGGTTGGCTGGTTGGTTGGCTAGTTGGTAGGTTGGTATGTTGGTTAGTGGTCTGGTTGGGGTGTGGGTTCGTTGATAGGTAGGTTGTGTGGTTGGTTGGTTGGTTGGTTGGTTGGTTGAGTGGTTAGTTGTTTGTTTGGTTGGTTAGTTGTTTTTTTTTTAATCGGTTAGCTGCCTAGTTTGTTGATTAGTTGGTAGGTTGGTTAGTTTTTTTTTGTTGGTTGATTGTTTGGATTGTTCCAGATTGTTTGGTTGTCTTTTGGTGGTTGGTTTGTTTGTTGGTTGGATACTTGGTTGGAGAGTGGTTGGTTGGTAAGTGGTTGATTGATTGATTGCGTGATTTGCTGGTAGTTTGCTGGTTGCTTATTTGGTTTCTTGGTTGTTTGGTTCGTTCTTTGATTGACTGGTTTGTTGTTTGTTGTTTGATTTTTTAGTTTGTAGCTTAGTTGGTTGATGATTGATTGGTTGATTGCCATGTTGGTTAATTTTGGTTGATTGATTTGTTGGTTCGTAGCATGGTTGGTAGGTGATTGGTCGTTTGATTAGTTCGTTGGTGTTTGGTTCATTGGTTGGTTTGTTGATTGGCTGTTTGTTTGTTTGTCTGTTTGGTTGGTTGGTTGGTTGCTTGGTTGGTTGATTGGTTGGTTGATTGGTTGGTTGGTTGATTGGTTGGTGAGTGGGTGAGTTGGTTGGTAGGTGGGTGGGTGGGTTGGTTGGTTGGTTGGTTCTTTGGTTGGTTGGTGAGTCGGTAATTGATTAGAGGTTTGCTTTTGGTTGGTAGGTTGGTTCGTTCACTGGTTGGTTGGCTACTTAAAGATTGTTTGGTTTAAGGGTTGGTTGGTCGGTTGGTGGTTGATTAGTTGGTTAATTTTTTGGTTGATTAGTTCGTTGATTGGTTGGTTAGTTGGTTTTTCGTTGGGTGTTGGTTAATGTTTTTTTTGGCGCGTCAATTAGGTTCTTTGGTTGGTTTTTTGGTGGTTTGTTGGTTGATTGATTGACTGGCTGGTTAGTTTTTAGAGTGTAGTTTGGCTGCTTTGTGGTGTTTTTTTGGTTAGGTCGTTCATGGTTAGTTAGTTGTTTAGATGATTGATCTATTTGGTCGGTTGGCTATTTAGTTGGTTGGTTGGTACGTTGGTCAGTGGTTGGCTAGTAGTTAGTGGGTTGGTTGGATGGTTGGTTGCTTTCGTACTGTTGTTTTTGTGGTTGGTGTGTTGTTTGGTTGATTGGGTGGTTGATTGGTTGGTTAGTTGGCTGGTTGGTTATTAGTTGGTTGGTTGGTGTGTGGGTTAGCTGGTTTGTTGGTTCGTTGGTTTTTTAATTGGTTACTTGGTTGGATAATTGGTTGGTTAGTGGTTGGTTGGTTTTTTGGTTGGTGGTTCGTTGATTGGTTGGGTGGTTAGTTTCTTGTTTTGTTGGTTAGTTGGTTTTTGGTAAGTCGGTTAGCTGGTGAGTTGGTTGGTTGTTGTTTTGGTTGTTTTTTTGTTGATGGGTTTCTTTTTTATCGTTCGAGGTTGGTTCGTTCGTCTTTTGTTGGTTGGTTGGTTGGTTATTTGGTTGTTTGGTTGGTTAGTTGGTTGGTTGGTTGGTTTGATTAGTGGTTGATTGGCTGGTTGTATGGTTGATTGCTACTTTGCTTTTTGGTTAGTTAGTTTCTTATTTGGGTGATTGGTTCTTTGGTTGGTTGGTTCTTTGTTAATCGGTTGGTGGTTGTTTGCTTGCTTATTTGATTAGTACTTTAGTTGGTTAATGATTGGTTGTTCAATTGCCTGATGGTTCGTGTTTGGTTCATTGGTTGATGGTTGTTTGTCTGGTTAGTTCTGTGGTTGGTTGATTGGTTGGTTGGTTGGTTGGTTGGTGGTTAGTGGTTGGTTGGCAGGTTGGTTGGTTGGTAAGTTGGGTAGTTTATTAATGCTTCGCTGGTGGTTGGTTAGATTGGTTCGTTCGCTGATTAGTTGGTTTCTTAGATATTGTTTGGTGGGTTGGTTGGTCAATTAGTTGGTTGGTGG
>JBCEWB010136338.1:0-11063 GCA_039654565.1 Peronia peronii | reverse complement strand
TATCTATCTATCTATCTATCTATCTATCTATCTATCTATCTATCTATCTATCTATCTATCTATCTATTTATCTGTGTATTTATCTATCTATGTATCTATCTACCCGTCTGTTTTTCTGCCTGTCTCTCTGTATCTCTGATATCTATTTATCTATATAACTGTCTATTAATCTGTCTATCGATCTATTTATCTATCTGTCTATCTGTCGGATCCTACAGTCCGTCTCTCTTTACCTATTTATTGATCCATCCCATCCATCTGCATATCCAGCTATCCACTCATCCATCCATCCATCTATCATTCATCCATCCACTCATCCATCCATCCATGTAGCCACATATCTATCTATCTATCTATCGGACACGCACTTTTTGGGCCAAATGAGAGAAGCAGTAGCTGAATATAAATTGGCTGTCCGGCACTATGCGTGAATTTTGAAACGTGTCTTTTCCACAAAACCGTTTGCATACGAAGTGGTTGGCGGACAGCTAAAATTAAAATGTATGAACATTTTGCATGTACAAGGATTATTATGTCTCCACTCATCGGACAAGGAAACCCAGTGCGCCGAGAACAGGAGAGATACGCTCAAATTGTTTGTTTGCGATTTCAAGTTGGAAATGAAGATAAACGAGTTCTCTGGACACAACTATTCATTATACAGTGGATGTAGAAATCCGATGCTAGATTATTCTGGAGTAATGACGTTCTACCTGAGATCTGACACAGGTCTGAAACAATTTTGCTATCCTTTAACGATTTTCCGTTCAAATTTTGGTGTCACATGGCATTTAGATCTATACCCTGATATTAATTATTCTGTCTTCTTAAACCTTTAGACCAGTGAACTTCTATTCTCATAGATGCTATCAAATTTTGTGAGCAGATCATTGAATGCTCTAGCATGAAAGTGTGCATCTAATAATGCATATATCTGTCTTTCTTCTCGTTTTTTTCTTTTCTCTTTCTTCTGTTCTTCCTTTCTTTCTGTATGTTTTTTTATTTATTTATCTTTTTTCTTATTTTTTTTTCTTTCGTCTTTCAACTGACTCCAAATATTCCCTTTGGATATCGTTTCAGTATTTTGTTTTATTTTCACGTTAGTAACTGGTGTGGACGGTCAGGCAAACAGACAGACAGACAGGTAGACCGATTGACTGACACACTGACAGGAGGATGGACAGAAAAAAAGACATACAGACGAATGGAAGTGAAATAGTTACTATTATAATATATGAGCTATCGTTACAGTCTCAGGCTTACCAGTTTCTTGGACTCTCTCTCTCTCTCTCTCTCTCTCTCTCTCTCTCCTTCGTTCCTCTCTCTTTTCTTCAGTATAATCCCTGATAAGTGTGGAACCAAGAGACTCAGTAGCCAGATGATCCTACGGGGTGAGGAAGGAGAGGCACAGAACAGAAAACTGTGAGCATTATCCCCATCGAACCAGCAGAGAAATGTTTGAGGAGAGGAGCGGCTATCATCATGGCCTATTGTGCCTATTGATGGCAACACGGCGATGACAAGTGTTGCCCATTGTCTGTTTTGCCCCATTGCCAATCCCTGCATTGCTATAGCTGTAGCCGCCATTTTGGTCTGAGCTGCTATAATGAACAATTTGGCGGTGCGGATGGCTCAGTCTCGCCCTGAACGATTGCCCTTTGTAACTAGAAGATAAAATGGTCTGTTCTGTTATACCGACGCGACTGAATAATATTATATCGTGGTATCGGCTTGTATGTTTGTAATGGTGAGAAGCGCTTTCCACTTCACCACAGCGCTTTATATCATATCTGTCAACTTTAAAGATTACGACGATTTTTGTTTCTTTTAATAGATTTAGTGGAAAAAATAAGATATAATGTTAGACATCGAGTTTCGGGCGTCGACATGTAGCATGAACTATACATAGCTGTTTCTGTTGGGTTTGAATAATGGAACAGAGGAATGAGATACCCAATTTGATAAAATCCAGACATTCTGAAAATTGTCTGAGCATAAGCCAAAAAACTACCAGTTTAGGAACATCTTATTCTTTTAAGGCGTTCACTATCCCTCCTGCAGCTGGTGAAAAACTGGAGCATTCAAGTATCACTTGCAACAAGGATGAGTTCGGATTGTTTTCCGAATCCTATCTATCTCTGTTCTTTTTTTCTGTTCTGTTCTTTCTTTCTTTTACCATTACTGTTGTCAGTTTTGGTTGGTTACGATGCGAACTTTGGCCAGGTTTGAGATAGGGAACTTCACCTTTCGATTTGTATCGATCGGTCCCTAAGGTTATCATTGCGATGTTCAGCACTAGCGTGTCTTTGCTGACTTGCCTCTCCACAATGAGCCATCGTAATAGCCGTCAGTTAGACTATCTCCCTTTGCCAAATACTAAAACTATAAAAACAAGCACTGGAGAGAGAGAAAGAGAGAGAGGGGGAGAGAGAGAGGGGGGAGAGAGAACAACACACACACTCTTTCTCTCTCACACACACACACACTTTTTTTCTTGTTTTAAGGAAAATGAGTAGCAAGAATTTCTGAAACATTTACCAGATGATGGAAACGCACCATGTGTCCATCGTTGCATTTTTTTTTCTTTTTTCTTTTTTTTCTTTCTTTACTCGTTTTCATATGACACGAGTTACAGTGTGTGTCTTTTTCATTCATTACAATGCTTGCCTTATAGCTCTTGTGCCTGGCAAAGCAAAGTACCTAGGCTGGCTGAAAATAAATTGTCTCACAGCCAGTCAAAATGAGACGTATATCGATTTTTCACCATATCGGGTTTTTGGTATCATGTGAAAGCTTAGTTCATACCCTTTCAGATGGTGAAAAAAGTTTTGAGCTAGTTTTATTATAGCCAGATATATTCCAGTTTAAAGACACAAGGAGGGACCTCCAAGAAATGACCGAAATTCCGAGAAAATCGAATTTAAATGAACGGTCGAACGCATAAATCTACATGCCTACCTCACAAAAGTCCGATTTCAATGAAAGAATATATATAAATCGAGGGTAAGACCGATACTATCTTGTTCAGAAATGAATGCACTTTCGATTTCTGCAAAAAAAAAAAAAGTCGATGTCTGACCCCTCTCACCACATTCAAAGCCCGATTTCTCCGTCCTAGCCCAGCGACTTACGTCTCATTTCGACACGCCGCGAGACCAATGGCCTACGAAGCGGCGCATTATCTGGATGAAATTCAGATGTCCCGAACTGTATTAAAACGGACAAAATATTCTAAATCTTACATTTCTTTGCTATCCCTCCTGACGTCACTGGGATCCTGAAACTTTCGAAGTCTCGCGTGTTTAAAGAGGTAATATCAGGATATTTACTAACCCCTTCTTCCATCCATCGCTTATCCATTTTTTTTGTTTCCCTGTGCTTATTGAATGGGACTTTTAAGTCCCGACAGTAAACAAAGGGTTAAAGTTTTTGTTTTGTCACACACGAACTTTGTCAGGCTTGATATCTATCCTTGACCTTTGTCGTTCCTTAGGATCATGATTGTAACCTTGACCACTCACATTGATTTAACTGAAATCTTCATTGGTCATAGCTTGGATAAGTTCATATACCTTACATTAGGCAAGAAATTGTGGGCACTTCTAGACCTCACGTATGGTTCCCACGATCTCTGCCGGGATCTGTGGGAAAAGCAGTTTTTATGCTATTTCTTTCTGAAATTGATGAAATCCGGATAACTATCCACCTCTTTCCTTTCTTTCTTTCTTTCTTTCTTCATTTCTGTCCTTCTTTCTCTCTTTCTTGTTTTCCTTTCCATTTACGTTTTTTTCCTTTCTCTCTGGCTTATTTTTTCTTTCTTTTTCTTTTCTACCTTTCCTCCATTTTTTCCCCAGTTTTTCTGTGTAACCTCAGGTGAGCCCTGGCTAGCTAGGCCTAAGATTATGCACTTAAACAATCGATCTGGATCCTGCCCTAGGGTCATCATTGCAACGATGACCACTCACACTCTTTTTGCCTCCATTCCTCTCTTGCATTAACTCCAGCCTGCTGGCAAAATTTCTTAAGAAAACGCAATACACCTTCCTGATCTCTGCAATTAAATGTCCAATCTGAGACTGCTGGCTTAAGGATAGCCTCATTAGGATGCGGACAAATTTCTTAATGATCCTCATCATATCCTCATGTCTTTCCCTCTTCCAGATTGTTCTTTATCTCCTCTTCAGATCCCACATGCATAAATAATTTCAATATTCTCTCTTCCCCTCCATGTCAAACATACAAACACTTAAACAAACAAACAATCAAACACACACACACACACACACACACACACACAAAGCAATGATAAGAGTAAAAATAATATTAAATAAAAATATTTGATCATGTCCACATTTCTGTTCCTTCTTCTCCATATTTTTCCCACTCTGACTCAAGTCGGCTTCTCACCACATTTAATTCCTTGCCATTACTGTGTTTTTATTCTGCCTGTGGCACGACTTGTTGCTCTTTATAGTATAATTTGTCATCGTGTCCCATTTTCTAGCACTCTCTCTCTTTCTTTCTCTCTCTATTTCTCCGTTTGTATCGTAAAGTCGAGTAAACATTCTTCTTACACCCCTCTCTTCCGTCCCCTCCCTCCCCCCCCCCCCCACGACAAAGTCAAGATTAGGACGCATCTTTGCCAATGCTATTGACCACCCCATTTGACTTGTAGCCTCGTCTAGACCAATAGATTCAGTAACTGCCTGATCTCATCTATATTTTTTATGACACAGAACAATACGGGTTAACATAACTATAAAAGGACATTGAGGTTTTGACATATGCACCACAGAGGGATGCAGTGGGTCTGTGGTTTGGCGTCTGCTCATGGGGAAAACAGGCTGGGATCGACTCGAGAATTCTGCATCGGGGGATGAAAGGACCGAAGGTCGAAACCTGCATTTTTTTCAGTGACTCAACGGTACCCTGGCTTCCTCTGGATAAGGAAGCCCGACGTCTAGCCTTCTCGGATAAAGGCGAATACATTTCGGAGGTCCCGTGTCTACGTTGTGTACGTTAAAGAACCCTTGGCAGTTGAAAGTCGATGAAGAGTAGGCTGCGGGCCGCTGTCCGGACAAAATTTCCAAATTCCAAATTTCTACACATAAACATTCTCACCAAAATCAGGCAGTTATTTAAAGCCGAGATAATCCTACTTTCCTAGGATTGAAAGGCTTAAAAAAGAACATAATGAATATGCCAAGTCTACATGGCATAGAAAGATATGTTTAATCAAAATAAGATGTAAATGCAGGAGCGCGGATAGGTTCAATGCTAAGGAAAGAGTGTCTGTTTTCTGTTCCAGCTCATTAAATTCTTTCCTATCTTCAGATCACAATGCGATTATCTTTGACGTCCGACACATCCAGAAATAATGTCAATGGCATTCCAGAGGACTAGATTTTTATCTGGATTTGTCTGATCAAGCGGTAATGGAACTGCAATGATATTCCAGTGATAGAATTGATATCCATAATCCTGCGAGAAAAAGGATAAAGTCAGAGAAAGAAAGACAGATAAAGAGAGATAGAGTAAGAGAGAGGAAGAGAGAGAGAGAGAGAGACGACGACGAGAGCTAAACTGCAGGTAGGGACAAGTTGAAAAGATAATATGATAGAATGGATGTAACAATAACAATTGATGACAGGTGTCATTTATATAGCGCTGATCCCATACAATTTAAGCTCTAAGCGCCTTAATAGACCCGAAGGAGACATTAACGGCAATCCAATACGTCTGAACAGAAATAACCAGATAGGCAAAACGAGAGGACTAAAGAGAGATCAAATCAGTGAAAAAAGGAGACAGACAGAGAAAGAGAAATAGCTCTACATTTTCGTAGACACATTTACAAAAACAAACAAAGAAACAGACAAGCAGGTAAACAAACAAACAAACACAACGAATTACTACCCCCCAAAACAACCCTTGAATGTGTCACTCGCATTTTGTTCTCTACTATCTACATGTTCCTTAAAAAAAAAAAAAAAACAAAGATGCCCTGATATTGATCTATCCAAGCTTGAGGAGATGAATGATAGGTTTTCTTCTTGGCAAAGAAAAGCTATCTAACCAGACTGACAAAGGGCCATTCTTGGCACCAGGACTGTTAAACACATACGTGAAAGGGCTAACCCCGAAGATTGGCCCAATAGAAGCCAAGCAGGGTAGAGATAAATAGAAATGGAAGCGAGTCGAGGTGGCGAAATTTTCGATGTCATGGGAGCTTGACTGAACTGGCCGAGAACTTGTCCAGGCCTGTTAGGCGTTGATTGGCTGGAAGGCTCTTCATGCTTGACAATGATTGGTTGATAAGTTCCGCCCGGAAAACAACGGGAGGGAGAAACTAGGTCATCCTCCATTTTGGCTGAGCCAGCTTTGTTAAGCAGAGAAGAGACTAAAGAGACAGATTGAGGAAGAACCCGAAACAGTGTCTGTGGAAAAAAATCGATAGAGAGATACAGAGAGAGGAGAAGAGATAGAAAGAAGACTGGAAAAAGAATAAAACATGAAATTTATAAAGAGAAGCCAAAGAGAGACAGGGAAGACAAACAAAGAAAGAAAAGGAAAATGAGACAGATATGCTTGACAGAAAATGGAGAGGATCAGGGAGAGGCTATTTGAGAGGAACAAGGAGAGGCCATGAGAGAGGAACAGGGAGAGGCCATGGGAGAGGAGCAGGGAGAGGCCATGAGAAAGAAACAGGGAGAGGCATGAGAGAGGAACAGGGAGAGGCTATGAGAGGGGACCAGAAGAGGCCAAGAGAGAGGAACAGTGAGAGACCATGAGAGAGGAACAAGGAGAGGCCATGAGAGAGGACCAGAAGAGGCCATGGGAGAGGAGCAGGGAGAGGCCATGAGAGAGACCGTAAGAGAGAATTACAGAGCATATAGCTTGTTTTGGGACAACACTCAAAGCGAGATATGCAAAAGGGAGATCGAAAGGATCAGAGGAGAGAGAGAGAGAGAGAAAGAGGGAGAAAGAGACAGAGAGAGAGAGAGAAGTAGGAGGAATGTGACAAAATCTAAGAGAGAATACACGAAAGGGAGAAAAATCTGGGATCTTCAATTATTTCTCTCTGAGGGAAGAAAAAACAACCGCAAGAGGAAAAAAACAAAAGATAGCGCAGAACGACAGAAAAAAAGAATCAAATCAGGCAAGAATGAAAGAAAACTTGAACGATTAAATAAGAGAAAGAACAAGGGCATAAGGACCCTCTCCGCCCCCCCCCCCCCCTTACACACACACAGGATGATCATTTATACACCAACTACTAATCACATTCTGATAGTTACAAATTTCAGATCGGCTCCCAGGTGAGATTTGCCTTGCATGAATATTGAACAAGCATGCCCTAGTAGATGATGAAAGTGTCGGGTAACATAATTATAACGGGGCAATAATATAAATGACTATGTCCTGTGTACCTTTTATTGAGATAACTGACTGATAACTTATCTAAATATCTCGACAACACTTTAACCAGCACATCCAATATGTCGCCGTCCGAAGATGTATCACATATGATGCACAAAGGATCACGTAATTATTGAACGTGATGGATCTGGTTTCGAGACAATTTATTATGGAAACCCCTGGAGATCTAATACTAAAGGACGTCTGTAAAAACAAAACATCAGGAAAAACAAGCAAACAAACAAATATGGAATACAAGTCTTGCATAAGAGATACGAGCTGCATTTTTCATTCCCCACTTTTATTTATTATTTTTTTTTCAGACATTTTTAGTGGTTGTCTTTATGGACTTTTACCAGCGTCCCTCTTATTTCTTATCTATTGTCTTTTATCTAAGATCTTAGCTACTCAATCCTCAAAAATTCCGTTCATCCGAGATTTATGATAGGATACTTTAAAATTAATGTCGTGTATGTTATAACGTAGAAATAGATATGGTACAATGTGACTGCATCAAGTGTCTGGTCATATTTATTTCATCTTTCTGGTCAGAAACATTGACAAAACAGCACAAAGAGGGATAACAGAATCCAGAACAGTGTTTTAGATCTGAATTCCAGACATAATAAATTAGCTAATTCAGTGACACTTGTTTTCGGCCCAAATGGTTACCAAAGCGATTCACTGTTACTTAAGTCATATACTTATAGCCAATGAAAAAGTAACTGGTGTTGACGCATTCATTCTCAAAGATTTCGAATCAGACAGTTTTTCCTGTTTTTACATCAATTACCGTTCTATAGACTGTAATGGATGGCCTTGTTATATCAGCGGTGGAGTACACAATTAGCTAGACAGATCTAAATGCGGTGGTTTTCTCACCGATCTGTATGGCATTGTGAGATAGAATGTTATTCCAAGATAAAACTCCTGTTTCACAGAATATGAAAAATGGCAGACACATGAGAGGAAAACCATGAATATTGGTGAGTTATGGTGTTTCAGAGTGATACAGTACTTAGGCAGAGACTGATGACATGGTCGCAAACTTATTTCTCCTTTCCAATCTATCAATCAACAGACCTTATTAGCGAGAGAAGAAGATTTAGTATCAGAATTAATTTCATACTGGTCTTGTAACAACATCGCTGTTTGAGAAAGAAAACATTGCAATGGGACTTCTAGTTACACTCTGAAAAAAAAAATAGTCCCTTTGTTTGAGGTCCTTCTATTTCTTGTGTATGGACCGCGCTAAAAAGGGTTAATGCCATAGACTTCTGCAAGATCCAGCTGTCATTCGCAACCGTCTTTTCATGAAGGGGAAAGAGATTAACACTATGTTCGCCAGAGACTAAAGTGCAGTCATGACATCTGCAAACATCCACGGTCCTGTGAATACACTGTTCACTACATCAATAACCGAGACTAGTCTAAAACCCATAGCCTATCCTTTTTACAGGGTGTTGCTTCCATACACGTCTGATCGACACCATGAGCGATTTCCTTTAGAACATTCTGTTAAATGTGTCTGACCACTCTGCAATAGACGTCTTTACAAATCAAAGGCAAACACATTCCAGATGTCTACAGAACAGAGACGCCGACAGCGAAATTCAAAAGGTGGAATAGAAAAGCAGCCATTAATGTTCTTCCTGCCTTGGCTAATAGCAGTCTTCCTGTCTTCAAATTTTGCACTGCTTCCATCATGCCGTTATGTCATGTCACATGGTCAAGGACAAGACAGACGGAAAATTTGTCAGTTCGGGTTTTATCACCTGTTCACTGTCAATATCATATTGTCTATAGCCTACGGATAAGAACAGCGATTCTGATCACCTGATTTTACCAGCATTACAACTTTAACCCATTCACCGAGAATTCCTATTACGAAAATCCTGTTACATGTTTTCTGTCAGGTTTGCTGCTTTCATTTATTGTAAGCCGTATTAGCACAGATGAGGATAAGGAGATTTTGTATTTCTACCGAATAAAAATGCGACTTAAACAACATCCAACACATGAGGAAAACAGTAAATTGTATGTAGCTATAATTCTATATGATATTAGACAAGATCAGGTAAGATAAACTCGGCAAAGATAACATACGAAAAGATAAGATTAATAAGATGCAATGAGATGAAAAAAAAAAAAGATAAATAAGATGCAATGAGATGAAAAAAAAACAAAAAGATGAGATGTAGCTCAAGACAAGACAACCTGATAAGCAGGAGCCGCTGAGCTGACATCAAAGATACGGCTCATGATTCTTGCCTTCTGATAAGGGAAAAACTGCGTTGTAAAGCTTCGCACGAAGGCATGGGCAGAACATTTCTTATGAAGTAATTAATTGAAAGCAGGTTTGGCTTAGATCCAGAGAGTTGTGTTTTTCTTCTATAAAAATTGGCTAGGTTATCACAAGGAAAGCTAAGGGCACAGACAGGGTTAATTTTTGCAAAGATTCATCATTTCCCCGCACACATACAAAACGAATTCTTCCATTTAAGATAAGCGTGCCATGCATTCATTGATGAGCTGCTCGATGGTAACAAAGGCAAATAATTCACATTTTGGCTATAAAAAGGGTTTTTTGAATCCTAGGAAAAAGTGGAAGGAAAGGATCAGGAAAGGAGTTGGGGTCCCTATAAAATTAAAATATTCAGAAGAATATAAAAATTATGTTCCAACAATAATTGAATCAAGGAAATCAAGATGGTAAATCACGCCAGAAGAAGTTTGGAGGTGGCAAAAATAGTGTTGCAGGAAAATAACAGAAGACGAGACAGGCCTGCGATATGGACGTGCGATAGTACATGGCAGGAAGCAGCAACAGGGAACCATAACAAATGAAGGAGGTCGAAAGACGTATGTGGAACGTAAACATCATCAGTTAATGCCGTAACAAGCTCGTCATTTACATGTCTATGCTGGAATAGCTCAGCTGACAAAACACAAAACACTGCTGGCCACGGCTTCGACACTCTTTGCCATTCTGTCTCTTTCGGCGTGCATCTCGTGACTATGATATCGCAATATCAGGATACTGAACTTGGCCACAAGTCACAAGTTCATTTTTTTGGTATTTTAGTGTTTACTTCAGAAATGGACGCAAACAAGAAAATGCTACTGGTGTTTTTTGACGCAAATGATTGATTACCCTCTATGAAACAACGATAATTTTTTTAGCGGATTTTCACAGTGCAAGTTCCTATAGATCCACTCCGTACCAATAGTTTCTGTTTCACGCTTTTTGTCTTGAAAATGATACATTATATAAGTCGATGATTGAGAATTATCAACGAGAGAAGGCGTGGGTTGGGAATGGAATTGACATTGAGTTTAGGATTAACTGTTCATCAGCACAATCATGAGTACACTCCTGACTACCTTCTAGTGGCCTAAAGGTTATGAAATATGAAGTGAGTACCATTGTGCCAGCATGATGTTAATGCCCTTCAGGAGTTTCAAAACATATTTAGGGAATGATGGCTAGGGCAGTGAGAGGAAAAGTTGAAGATGGCAGGTGAGAGATCCGGTGTAGAGGCGTTCCATCTGTAGATGAGAGCACGCTGCATATAATACATACATACATACATACATACATACATACATACATACATACATACATACATACATACATACATACA
>JBCEWB010136327.1:0-11063 GCA_039654565.1 Peronia peronii | reverse complement strand
TAGATAGATAGATAGATAGATAGATAGATAGATAGATAGATAGATAGATAGATAGATAGATAGATAGATAGAAACTGTAAAGACTGCGTCTAAATCGTAGAATCATGAGATAGGCAGTTACGAGATCGCCATTGCCTGCTATCAAATTGTGATATCAGATGGTGCAAAAGATGTGAATTTCAGTCTAATGCCGACTGAAGACTATAGAAAGAATAAGGCATCTCCCCATTTAAGTGAGGTTGTTGGAAAATGAAAACTTTTATTATTTCCCTTTCATCTTAAGTCATTTTACTTTGTGTACGTGCAAAATGGCGTGTTTGTCTGATTCAGAATGTCCTTGAAAATGTGTTATACTTAGCGTGTCTGGTTGTCATTGAAACGGCTGCCATCTTGGATTTTATCTTGTTTTTCAGTATTTATCTCCCCTGCCACTACCAAACCAAATCGCTTTAAACCTAGCATGTGATTTCTTACGTCTAGCACCTTAAAGATGACAGGAAGGATTTTGAGATTTGTTGATAACTTCTTTGTATTTTTTGTTTTTTGTTTTTATTTTTTTAATGAGTTTTTGAAAATGTCATATATGAAAAATGTACAAAATTGATTTTTTTGTTGTTTTAGTTTCATTAATTTTTGTCTGAAAAGGTTAACGAAATACAAAAGAAAAAAAGTTCTTTAATTTTGTTTATTAGTTAATAAAATAAAGTTAATTATCTATATGGAATATGATGAGAATATCTTTGCACGTTTCCAAGGAGATAGAAAAATAAAGGGAATAAAAAGTTTCGAAAAAAAAAAGTATTGACCATCAAACAGAACGAAAAATCTCAATATACACAAACCTCTACAATTTGGCAGAAAGAACATCAAAGTAATCATAGACCATGGAATATGAAAATCTCTCTCTCTCTCTCTCTCTCTCTCTCTCTTTAATACTTCCTGGACGGCTTGTTTTAGGGTCTCAAAAGTGACCTTGGCCCCCTATTATTTGTTATTTGATAAGCTGACATATTCTGGCCGAGATATTTTCTTTCTTTTACTTCTCTGCATCTATCTCCGAAATTAAAGTCGCGTAATTTTGTTTTGTTTGTTTGTTTTAATTAAGAGTAGAAATGCTCACAAGACTCACTGAAAGCAATTTCTTTCAACGTTGATTAAAACAATCAAATCAAATTCAAAATGAACTGGAATAAGATATCACAAGTCGACCGTCTCCTGTTGCAAATACACGGTTTCGGCGGCAGAGATGATGGATAATCTGTCAAGAGTGATTTTATCACAGGACAAATTCAGGCATTTCTAATGAGCCATTTTGACCGTCAGCGAAATTACCTCCCTTTGCCAAGTGCAAGAAGTATAACACAAGCATTGTAAAGAAGGAAGAAATCACTTTTTCGCTTGTTATGTGAAATATAAGCAACAGAAAATTCTGAAAAATTCACCATATGATGAAAATGTTTTTTTTCCTATTGTGATAATTTTTTCATAATTTTTTGCACCACATATTGAAAAACAAAAACGAGAGAAAAGGTGCTTTTTTCCTTCTTTGCAATGCTCGCCTTACACCTCCCATACTTGGCAAAGGAAAGTAACCTAGCTGGCTGAAAAAAATGTCTCATTAATATTTCCACGAAATATTTTTAGATGGTATGTAATACTAGGGGCAATAGAATTTATGCAAAAAAAAAAATGACCTAAGTTTGCAAATACATGGTTTGCTCACAACAGCAGCGATATGCTGCTTTTCATTTGTCTGTCTGTCTGCCTATGTATCTTTCTATCTGCTTTTCTGAAAAAATTAACACATATTATATTTGATGATCTTCTCAGGAGGATGTTGTGTCTCATTCTTCTGGGGCACTTGATACTCCAGACCTCATTGCCAACCACAACTGGGCAGCTGTCTCTACCAACCTCGACTGGGCTAGCACTAGAAACAGCAATGACTGGGCCACCACTAGAAACAGCTATAACTGGGCTACCACTAGAAACATCTATGGCTTTTCTACCACTAGAAACATCTATGACTGGGCTAGCACTAGAAACTGCTATGACTCGGCTACCACTTGAAACAGCTATGACTGGGCAACCACTAGAAAAAGCTATAACTAGGCTGCCACTAGAAACATCTATGGTTTTTCTACCACTGGAAACAGCTACGACTGGGCTACCACTAGAAACAGCTATGGCTTTTCTAAGAATAGAAAAAGCTATGACTAGATTACCACTAGAAACATCTATGGCTTTTCTACCACTAGAAACAGCTATGACTGGGCTACTACTAGAAACAGCTGTGACAGGGCTACCACTAGAAACAGCTATGACTGGACTACAACTAGAAACAGCTATCACTAATCTACCACTCGAAACAGCTATCACTGGGCTACCACTTGAAACAGCTATGACTGGGCTACCACGAGAAACAGCCATGCCTGGGCTACTACTAGAAACAGCTATGACTGGGCTATCACTAGAAACAGCTATGACTGGGCTACAACTAGAAACAGCTATAACTGGGCTAGCACTAGAAACAGCTAGGGCTTTTCTACCACTTGAAACAGCTATGACTGGGTAACCACTAGAAACAGCTATAACTAGGCTGCCACTAGAAACATGTATGGTTTTTCTACCACTGGAAACAGCTATGACTGGGCGACCACTAGAAACAGCTATGGCCTTTCTAAGAATAGAAAAAGCTGTGACTAGGCTACTACTAGAAACACCTGTGACAGGGCTACCACTAGAAACAGCTATGACTGGACTACAAATAGAAACAGCCATCACTAATCTACCACTTGAAACAGATATCACTGGGCTACCACTTGAAACAGCTATGACTGGGCTACCACTTGAAACAGCTATGGCTTTTCTAAGAATAGAAAAAGCTATGACTAGGCTACCACTAGAAACATCTATAGCTTTTCTACCACTAGAAACAGCTATGACTGGGCTACCACTAGAAACAGCTATGTCTGGGCTACCACTAGAAACAGCTACGACTGGGCTATCACTAGAAACAGCTATGATTGGACTACAACTAGAAACAGCTATGACTGGGCTACCACTAGAAACAGCTATGGCTTTTCTACCACTAGAAACAGCTATGACTGGGCTACCATTAGAAACAGCTATGACTGGGCTACCATTAGAAACAGCTATGACGGGGTTAGCATTAGTAACAGCTATGACTGGGCTACCACTAGAAACAGCTATGACTGGGCTACTACTAGAAACAGCTATGACTGGACTACAACTAGAAACAGCTATCACTAATCTACCACTCGAAACAGCTATCACTGGGCTACCACTAGAAACAGCTATGGCTTTTCTAAGAATAGAAAAATCTATGACTAGGCTACCACTGGAAACATCTATGGCTTTTCTAGCACTAGAAACAGCTATGACTGGGCTACCACTAGAAACAGCTATGACTGGGCTACTACTAGAAACAGCTATGACTGGGCTATCACTAGAAAAAGCTATGACTGGACTACAACTAGAAACAGCTATCACTAATCTCCCCTTGAAACAGCTATCACTGGGCTACCACTTGAAACAGCTATGCCTGGGCTACCACTAGAAACTGCTATACTGGGCTATCACTAGAAACAGCTATGACTGGGCTACCACTAGAAACAACTAGACTCTGCTAGCATAAGAACAACTACAAGACTTAGTTGGCCACGATGATGAAGATGACGGGAAAAAAATATGACCGAAAAAAACGTTATTAACCAGAAGACCCGAAAGATCAGGAAGATCAGGATGAGTAAGGATGAGGAGGACCGGGATGACTGAAAAGACTGGGGACACTAAAAATATCAACAAATAAAAAAACTGAAGAAAGAAAAAAAAAAAAGATACAAGATGCCTTATTAAAATAAAGAATACAATCAAGTAATGACAACAGGTGAAACAAAGAGGAAAGAAAAGAAGACAAATGGAAACAGCAATAAGCTCTGTAGTTTTCAACTGATAGACAAAAGAAACTTCAATGTCTCAAAAAAAATTAAGAACTGCAAATAATTTGAATAGAAAGCGCAATAATTGAAATATTGGAGTATTTTTTCTTTCTTAGTCTGCATGTCAGATTGTGGTAAACTTTGAGGAGTCTTTTTACGGCACCTGATGAGATTTAGCCAGTAGTCTGTCTATTGTTCTCTCCCTATCTCTCTGATTCTCTGTCTGTCTGTCTTCATATCTGTCTGTTTCTCTTTTTACCTGAATGTCTGTTCATATGCCTGTTTGTTTGACTAATCACCTGTTTGTCTACCCATCTGTCTGCCTCTAGAGCTCTTATCTGTCTATCTGGCTGTCTATGTGTCTCTCCGCGTTTCTATCCAATTGTCTGCTTATCTGTCTGTCCATCTATCTGTCTGCCTGTCTATCCATCTATCTGCCTCTCTGCTTTTCTATCCATTTGTCCCTCAGTCTGTCTCTCTGGAAAAGGAAAACAAAAAATAGTAAGTAACTAATTGTTAAAATTAATGTCAATCGAGAAGCAGAGATAGCATTATCTTATTTTTTTTTTTTTAATATTTTTTAGGGATAAATTCTGTCAAAAATTGGATATGAATACTTTTCATTCTGAGATGTTCGTATCATCTAAGTATGTGATGCCCTAGATGTTCTGGAAGCATCTTCAGTGTCTGTATATTCCTTTGCAGTCTGGGTCTGTGCATTCTCGCTCATGTCCTCATAAACATTCAGAAAATGCATACGATTTTCTGATCAGCTGCATAAATACAAATGATGACAAATGTTTAGAAAGCACGGGTGATTCTATTCCTTTGAAAGTACTTTACACACAGAATATATACAACAAATGACTACTCTCCCTTGAACAGATCAAGTGAATAATCTAAAATTTCTATAATGCAAACATTCTCAGCGTTATCTGAAATATTTTCTGCTGTCGGTAATCTAGCGATTGGGTCGTCAGACTCAGAATCAAAAGTTTTGGGTTTGAATCCTGACAGGTCCCAACATTTTCTCCTTTGGAAAGACAATTTACACACATTTCCTGACTCGAATCAGGTCGAAATGGGTGCCAAAATGTAGACAGAGAATGCTATCGTTAGACTGATAAAGAACACATAACAGGCAGCAGCCTTTTATGCTTTCCGCGAAGCTCAGAATATTTGTGAATGTCATCTGTGATAATAGAGTGTTGGGCAATAGTAGATTATAATATGCTTAGAGCCTGTACTGTTCATGGATAAATGTTATATACAGGTGCTCTGTATTATCATTTTTAGTGTTATATGTACAGCACTTTCAGGGGACAGTTAGACAATATTATGTATACTTTGGCAATATAAAATGAATAAGTATTCACGTGACACCAATAACTCAATATGCTCAAAATCGATCAGCGCCTGATGTCATCGTACTACGTCTCGTGCTGCTCCAGTTCTACAATAACAGCATATTTCATCTACACATTGTCAATGCAACTATTACCTCATAACATTCCTAAGAGGGGAGCGAACTGTCAGGGTCATTTCAGAAGAAATCCGTTAACACAATTAATCATTTGACCATCAGCCACACTACTTCCCTTTGACAAGCACAAGAGGTATGATACAAATATTGTAAAGAAGACAGAAAAATCACTTTTTGTCTTGTTATTTGAAACATGAGTTTCTGAAAATTCTGAAAACTTCACGTTTTTTTAAATCATCCTAAAGTTTTGTTTTTTTTTTACATTATCTTTTTCATTATTTTTTTTCAAATAACATGAGAAAAAAATGTTATTTTATTTTTTTCCTTTTTTGGAATACTTGTTTTATCTCCCCCCCCCCCTCTTGTAATTAGCAAAGGGGATTAGTTTACATGCCTGACAAAATAGCTAATTGATGTACGTATATCAAATCTACAGCATCACAATGGCATAATTCATCATATGACAATATCTTGAAAGTGGTGAAGAAGATGTAAGCCAATACTACAGAATAATAAATGATATATATAATAAACATGTTCAGACCCTTACATTTTAACCGGTAATCATCACCCACAAAGCCAATTTTATACAACTTATCGCACGAATTTTGTCACATTATATTCACAATTTTGTTGGCTATCCCATTGTCAGTAATGTCTTCCTCACTTCTCTGTTCTGACATTTGTAATGAGTCAATTTTTGTGCAAATCAGACCATTGATATCATAAGGGCTAATGAATATAAGAAACCCATTTATCAGTAGTATTTTGTATCTCTGATATAGATGATATTGCTGAACCACTTCACTGCTGACAACAATACGAGTTATCTCCATGACGTGCTCACTCGTGTGCAAAATGACGTACATGGTACGTCCAGGATCAGCTCACCAACCAGCCCTTTAGCCCTTTTCATCCGATAACTGGTAGCTGACCGAGCGATGAGAGCTCAGTATAATCTACTTGATTAAGTAACAATCACGAACAGTGAATAACTATTGACGCTTCCCATTGCGTGTGGGAAAGTACAGGATGGGTGCCAATTGCTTGCTCACTGTCAGTGGGACTGAGTGTTAGTGGTGGCTAGTAATGGTCAGAGCAAGAGCGACTGAATGTATCGTTGATGCTTTGAACAAAACTGCAAATCTAGCGTAGCAGTGAAGAACATGACCAAACGTGTTCTGGAAAGTTCAGTCTTCATAGATTTGCCCCCACAGATTCGCCTTTATTACTTTCAAGGGTTAATAGATGATAAAGAAGACAGGGGTCCAGGTCTTGGATGGTGAATCATAGGTACCTTTTGACATTGTCACCAGTCTGGTTCTGAGAAAGGCGATCTAGCTGAGGAGGGATGACAAAATAAAACACAGGAACGTTCACTCTTCAAAGACGTCCACTCATGCCAAAAGACCAACCAGGAAGAAAGGTCTCAGTTCATTGGTCATGTATCTCTATACAGACAGTCTACTTGAGAAAATTACCAAAAAAAATACAAAAATATTCACAGTCTTGATTGCTTTAATATAAAAATGTACAGAAATTGAAGAAATTTTGACATTCCAGGGTGCCATTACAAGACAGCTGTAATTGGCTGTTGGGCACTGACGTCAGTGCAGAGTGGCGGTATGGGGGATCGGAGTTAGCTCTCCTCGCAGATACTTGTCCATATTATGGGATCTAGCTATTTCCCTTGGCCAAGAGTTATTTTCCCTGGCAGTCAAGAGTTGCATTCCTTAGAGAAGATAACCGTTTTATGATTATTGTGATTATTTATGATAAACATCAACGTAGGTTCTGTCAAAGATAATGACATGTCATGTCCATGTCTATGTCCATGTCCTGAACTGATGTAATATGGATGTTCAATATTTAATATGATGATGTTTGTGGCTCTATGTACACCCATAATTAACTACAATGTCTGTATCATGATGTCCGAATCATTTCAGTGCAATAGATCGAGTTAACTGATAACCTCTGAGTTTTCTGTGTGATCACGCTATGATTGGTGAATGCTCGATGAATCACAACATATGAGGACACAACAGTCCACAAACTCAGCGGTTAGTTGGGTATGACCTTGACCTCGTGACAGATGTACATGTCATTGTTCTGCTCTGGGCTATCCAGAATGACCGAAGGTGGACAGGTATCGTCCAAATCCGCAAAGTCTCGTACGTTGTCTATTCTGTCCAAAAAAAAATGTCACTTGTATTATCGCCTAACGAATACTAAGCTTAATTATCATTAGTATCCTTGACTTTTATAATTGTGTATGTATATCTGTATGTCTGTCTGTCTGTATGTATGTATGTATGTATGTATGTATTTATGTATGTATGTATGTATGTATTATGTATTATGTATGTATGTATTATGTTTGTATGGAAGGATGGATGGATGGATGGATGGATGGATGGATGGATGGATGGATCGATGTGAACATGGATGGATGGACGGAAGATAAATACATGGAAGGATGATTGGCTAGATGAATAAATGGATGGATGAATGGATGGTTGGATGGAGGATGGATGGATGGATGGATCGATGGATGGATGGATGGATCGATGGATGGAGAATGGATGAATGTGAGCATGGATGAATGGACAGAAGATAGATAAATGGAAGAATGAATGGCTAGATGAATAAATGGGTGGCTGAAGGGATGGTTTGATGGATGGATAGAGCGCTGGATAAGTGTGAATATGAACGAATAGGGGGTTGGAAGGATAGATGAATGGATGCATGGATAGTAAATGGATGTATCGGTGAATAGATCGATGGATGAATAGATCGATGGATCGATTGTTCAAAGGATGGATGGATGGATGGATTGTTGAAAGGATGGATGGATGGATGGATGGATGGTTTGATGGATGGATGGATGGATGTAGGTATGTGTGCAAAAGTGTTAGTAGTCTTATTTGTCCATGGAAGAGATTAAAATATAAAGCACCTAAGCGGGCTGCATTGTTCTGTACCCTTTAAATTTTAAGACGCTTATCGTCCTGCTAGGCCTGTTAGAAGAAATTTGCAATAATCGAAATGCGACATATAAGGGTGGAAAGAACTACTTTCATAGCAATGTCATTCAAATAGGGTGCTAGGTGAATTAGTCTTCTCAGTTCAGCATAGCATATTCAAATCAACTGATTCATTTGATATTCCATAGGTTCTTATCTGAAATAAGACCTAGATTTCTAGCCTCGTTATCAATCAAAGCGAAGCTTCGTCGTATGGGCCCGTGGTGGGGAGGAAAGCTATCCTCTCTCCTGGTGACATCCGTGGCCAGGATTGGCTGTGACCCTCAGACCAGATCCCTTACATGTATCCATGCAGATGGAGAAGGGCAGGGATAGCCGTAAGATCCAACTAAGCGCCTTTCAGGGGGAAGGTCAGTCTAAGATCCCAACATGTGTTGTCTAAGCGTACTTCATTTTCCTTGTCTCCCCTGAGCCTGCAGGTGGGTAACGTGTTAAAACATGTTTGGGCAGGGAACACCCCGTAAGGCCCAACAAATTCGCAGGATTTTAACTGTGAATGAATGTATCATGAAGTACCCGGCGGAGGAGAGAAAAGCCATTTTCCTCCCGCCGCCTCCCATGTGGGCAGGTAATATTATTATATAATTATTTCTGTTCATTATTTCAGTAAATTTTTATTTTTATAAGACGGACGCGAAAACAAAATATTAACTATAAAACAATTAGGATCTTGTGCCCTCACTTTCTTTTTACATTTTGGCCACATTTTACTATTGCTAATCAGGGAAATGTGGGCGGGTGGCTTGTTGCTAACTCAGGTGGATGCCAACAACCTGTGCCGGGCCTGACGTGTCAGCAGTAAGAACTGAGACAGCCCCCAGAAAAGAGTGGCTGAAGAGCTTTAAAGAACCTGAACCTCCAACTCAAACTGTTGACGCTTTCTTTCTGACATGAATTGCTTCGTTTTCAATCTCCAAGGGAATAGAGGTTTAGCCTGTGGCGAACTGATTTTGAATTGGAAGGAAGGATGGATGGATGGATGGATGGATGGATGGATGGATGAATGAATGGGTGGGTGGATGGATGGAAGATGGATGGATGGATGAATGGATGGATGAATGGATGGATGGATGGATGGATGGACGAATGGGTGGGTGGATGGATGGAAGATGGATGGATGGATGAATGAATGGATGGATGGATGAATGGATGGAATCCTTCGGCCATAAATGACCAAGATCCGTGAAAAGCGAGGCCGTACGCCAGCATATTTCCTACTTGCCGCACGAAAACCGCACTTATCTGGGTATTTTGTGTTTTTTTTTTTTTTTTTTGTGTATGTGTATGTGTTTTTTCAATGGAACTATGGCTCTGAGCTTTAACCTAGCAAGAAATTATGTTATATTATATAATATTATATTATATAATGTTATATACAATTATATTATTCTATTCTATTCTATTCTAGTCTAGTCTAGTCTAGTATCGTATAGTGCAGTATAGTATAGCATAGTATAGTATAGCATACCATAAATATAGCATTTCCATCAAGAGCTGATCAAGATAATGCATTATTATATCCATTCTGTCCAGGCCTAGGTCTACAGAAAAAAGAAAGCTGTAGTCGACGTGGCACTAGATCAGATGTTACGATCGCTGTGAAAGCATTGCAAAGGTGGTCCTCATTGTTCTGTTGTTGCTTTGTTGTTGTCGTTGTTGTTGTTCTGCTCCCTGTTGCTAATGCCTGTGACTGTGGCATGCAAGATGGATGGATGGATGGATAGATAGATGAAATCTTTCGGTCAAAAATGACCATAGATCTCTTATTTGTGATCTGTGAAAAATGCGCCCGCATTTTGCCCACTTGCCGCATGAAAGCTTGGCGGCTGATGTCCAACCAACTAAGAAATTATATTACTTTGTATTACAATATGTCCATCGACAGCTGATCAAGATAATGCATTGTTCTTTAGTGTTCAGGCTCAGAGCTACAGAAATGAAAAGGGTATAGTCGACGACGCACTCGATCAGCCTTTATGATCGCTGTAAAACTAAAGACAATGTCAAGAACAGTTTTCTATTCTGCCGTCATGTTTAAGAATACAGTATATGACTATATAAAAACCTACATATGCTGGGTTTTTAAAAAGGACGCCAGTGTTGTCTGTGCGACTGTGGTCTGGAACAGTTAACAGCTTGTTGACCAACAGTGACATTTTGTATTCTCTTGTCCGAATGCAAATCATGTTATCAGACCAGTGGTGACAAATGATTGTTCATAATGCGGCTGTCCATTGTGGCCCACAGCATCTTCGCTCGGTCCATGACGCATTTTGTTGTCTCTTCCTAAGATCTACTCGTAACACAATGATAGTCCGAGCTGATTCTACCGGACCCCTATACCACCTCTTGTTTATGCATCTTTTCAGATATATAACAGTGCGTGCTTCATGACTTTCCCAGTTTAGATTCAGCGCGGGATATTCACAGTATATTGTGCTACAGGTGCGATGTTACTTGTTATGATATTCTTTATACTTTCTTGTTGTTATTATATGTTATCTATCTATCTATCTATCTATCTATCTATCTATCTATCTATCTATCTATCTATCTATCTATCTATCTATC
>JBCEWB010136305.1:0-10660 GCA_039654565.1 Peronia peronii | reverse complement strand
CACCCCCCCCCCCCCCCCCCCCCCCCCCGGCACCGGCTAAAATCAAGAGAAAAATCGACCAATCTAGTACATAGATCTAATTCTTCACCCCACAGTTTCCTGACATACTTATAACCTGCCCATGAGAGCAACATTTTCTTGTTCGGAGATAAATGCTCATTTTCTTATTCAGAGATGAATGTTCTTTCATCTTAAGACCACCCTCATGACATTCAACCTATGTTTTCTCTATTTGAGTCTTGCGACTTACTACTCATTCTGACTGAATGCGAAACATACTCAGTTTGTCGCGTTTTTAGTTTATCGTTCGAACTATTTTGCCATACGAACGGTTGACCATTATCTTATAGTTCTTGTGCCAAATCTCAAGACAATGCACCTCAGACGTTTTCGAATCCATAGAACTAATAGGTATTTATGTTTTGCGCTGGGGTTCTAGCATGAATGTATTTCATAGTTTAAAAAAAACAAGATTCAAGTTGCTTAATTTTCTGTATTTTTTTAAAAAAACGATTGGGGGAGGGGGGGGGGGGATTAGAATTAATTTTCTTCCCCAAGGCTAACAACTATAAACTCAAACATTTATAATTTTTATATCTTGCGTTTTACATATCTCACTGCCCTTTCATACTGTCTGTACCTATGAACTATCCCTCCACCCCCATCGCCACCAATCGCTGTTTAACCTTGGAAGCTCCGACTTATGCACTGTTGTGAGATCCTTATCCTACTTTGTTTCAGTAAATATTTATAACCCCTTGACTCTTGTTCTCGCTGCCAGTTGTGATGTAAATAGCTTTACCTCATGGTGTCCCTGCCCATGGTACGTCATGGAAATTTGGAATATCCCTCCGCCATCGCCTCTCCCGTCTCCTCCAAATTTCTCACTCTCCTCCCTCGATAACATTAGTACCTGTGTGCTAACATAAAAAAAAAATAATAAAATGTCTCTGTATTCTCTCCTTTCACCGCCCCCCCCCCCCATTTCCCTTTCCATGTACATTATAATCTCTCTTCTCAGATCAAAACGTCAAATGAGTACTGTAATAGTTTAGTTTCTGGTCGTTCATCTACCTATAAGCCTTGGCACTTCAACACAATATTATGTATCTTTTTACACTGAAAACAAAAGCAAACATTTCGTTTGATACAAAACTTTTTTTTTTTTAAATCATAGTTCATTTCTCGCAAGTCTCGGCACTCCAGCATATTTGTCTTGTATAACAAAACAAAACAAAACAACCCCCTCCACACCACCCCCTCAAAAAAAAAAAAAAAGTTTCGCCGCTTTAAAGCTAGAGACAGAATTCAAAAAGCATCGCAAGGTCCTTCATTGTTTTTGTTGTACCTTTATGTTTACTGTAAGTAATCTGAGAGTGCATCGTAGTATAGACTCAGGATAGATAAACAGTCAGTCCTGGTCAAACTTTGCTCGATTGTAAGAGAGCTCACCAGTTATCGGAAGAACATCTCGACCAGAACTTGGCCTGGAGGGAGTCTTCTAGTTCCAGTTTATTCACATATTCATTACCTTTTGTTTATCCAACTCTCATCAAATTATGGCTAAAAAAATAACTATATACTTGACGTAGGTCATGTTTTCCCCTCACAGGTCTGCCCGTAAATTAACCGATCCCGCTTATGACGTTTTTCATAATTGGTCATGTGAGGTCGAGAAAGGATCATGTCCTGTCCACCATCATACGTAAGCCTTTCCCGTAGCCTTCTGTTTATGAGAAGATAGCTCATAAATACAAACGAAATGAAATGTATTATAAATCGCCAATAAAAATCAAGTCTATGCTTTAGTCGACCCGAGTCTGTGAATGAGAAAAAAAAAATAAATAAATAAATAATGAAAAATTAAAAATCATCACGAGATCTTGTTTACGCCTCATCATACTAACATTTTTCATGGTTAAGTTCATCCCCTCCCTCCCCACTCTCCCTGTGTGTCAAACGGCCACTTGATGTGAATGTCATTACCTTGGGGATCCGCAGCCGACCGGGCCAGAGCCTGATCGCTCCAGGTAGGGCACGACATTGGCCGGACATGCCGTCATGCCGAGAGGACGCACGACCTAGAACGCTCCACTGTCACCCCTTGAAACTGATTGACTGACCGCCTCTCATGTGTCATTTCAGCTTGGACCGTGGATGAACTAGACTAGTAGATCTAGATCCCGTTTTACGCCGGTGCATGCCCTTTCTTTATGGACGCTACCTATCTCAGTTGTGTTACAACTTCGTTTGCACTGCACTCAACTTCAGATCAGAGATATGACCTGTGTAATTTTGTGTGTTAATGTCTGCGCTTTCATCAGTGGTGTCACAGCTTCTGCTTGTCAACACTTGAAACAATAATTTGTAATCGATACAGACACACATTCGTATCCAAGAACAGCCAACTCGTAAAGTGAACTAGAAGAACCATTCTCATTCGAGGTGTTTCTAGTAAATTGTATATAATTCTTTTTAAGATATGTATAAAATTATCACCAGTAGTGTAACAACTTTGCTTTGCAGAAGCTGAAATATTGTTTACTGAAATTCATGGACGTTTGGCCCTATAATAATTGTTTAAGAACTGTCAGTGTTTCTGGTTCTAGTAGTAAAACAGGAGGATCATTGTTTTGATTCCAAGGTGTTTTTCTGCAAGTGTTTTTACTACGTGCGGTGCTGATCAGCCTCAGTCAGACTGGCGATGATGGAAATGTAGTTCAAATAAAATGTTTTCTTTGCCTTGCAATTTCAAATGCAGTGTTAGTTAATATTAGGTATAACGTGGCGTGAGAAATAGCCGTACACGTGCTCGTTTTGTCTAGACCTATTTTCTTATTTCTTAGAAGACGCACTACACAGTTTGCTTTGTGCAGTAGATAGAAGATACATTGAGGGCGAACGAATAAGTTGGCTGTATTATGAAATATATTAACATACCCCAGTTTCCTCTGCCAGCTTTTACCATATATATATTTTTCAATTTCAGTGAGGAAGAAAAAAAAAAAAAGAAATCCTGAAATATCAAGAGGGGAAAAAAAAAATGATATGGTGAAAATTGTGAAAAGATGATAAACATGGAATGAAATTGGGCAGCAGTGTTATGCGACTTTATACAGGAGGAACGTCCGTCTAGGGCTGATGTTTTTCACTAAGAAAGATCGCTGTCCTCGCAGTTTTTTAGAACGAGTGTTGGCATTTTGTTGGCCTGCACAGCATTTCAGTGCCACGCGATAGATTTGGCGGTCGTCGATTGGGATAATAAAAATTAGGGGGGTGGGGGGAAACCCAGCAAAATTGGGCAACACATTTGGTATCAGAAGCCACAATCACGGAGAACGATCGCGAGGGGAATATTGAAAAATTAGGTATCAGTTAAAAAGACCTCCCACCTACCGCCAATGAGAAAAAAATAGAGGGGGCTGGGGCGATGAGAGATGCTATGTGCATGATTTCGATTTCTAGACAGTTTAGGCCATGTTGGCGGTCTTGAAGATGGGTAATTAAACAGAGATTTTTAGTTTTCTCATCTTCATGGAATATGATACAAGTCTTGGAATGAGTTGACATTGGGCGTACTTCCATCTTGTAAATGAAAGCTGTTATTTTGTAATGGTTTTGCTCCAGAATAGTTTGCATTAGTCCTCAGCCTGGAAATCCCCCCCCCCCTCCCCCCCCCGACATTTCCTCGCTACTCGAATTGCAGCTTGATTTCGTACTTTATCAGTGGAGCGAAAAGACTTCGCGTGATCCTTGTCTTTAAAAATAAACCTTCGCCTTCTGACGTAGGAATGGCCAAATTTAGCCCGGCAAAAGTCGGCGCAGGGGGAATCGGGGAAAGAGGTAGGGAAGAATGAGAAGAATGTCCTTCCTTATTGGTTATAATGTTATAGGTGAATACTTTGTTCAAGTAACAAAGAAACCCGAAAGAGGGAAGGAAGGTGAGAAGTCAAGTGATTCTCTCCAACTACAATTGAAATTACAGCTCATGAAAACAAGACTGATAAGGCATTTTTACGAAAATATAAAAGATATTTCTAAACAAAAAGAGAGGGTCGACATTTTAACAGTACATAATAGTCCTCTGAGATCCATATCTATGAAAAATGTCTCTCTACCCGACCCTTGACCTCGCCTCCAGTTTTTATCTTATATAAATAAAAATGTGAATTTGTATGCATTGGGCAGATATAGTATACGCAAATATTTAATTTCTTTTCATAGAACTCATACGACATCCGCTGAAGTGAATGTAGTATTCATTGATTGTAATATCCGCCCGAAGCTGAATGGAAAAATGTGACACAAATAGCCATAATTTATACAAAAACACCCTGAACCATACTAGGATCCCGACGACAGTGACGCAAATTGGTAATCATTCAGCCAGAACATTGTCTGAACTTTTCCTTGTAGGGAATACAAGTCTGAGATCGCCTGCAGTTGCTTATAACTTCCGTATTTCTTGTGGAGACTACAGTCTTAGCACTGTTCCTGTGGTGGCTAGAGATCTTTTTTTGTGACGCTCACAGCCTATAAGGCTGCCTGCGACGGACGAGATCTTTCACTCTTAATAGTCTTCAGACTTGAGGTATTCAATGGCGACCTGAAGTGACGAAGATCTTAATTAGTGAAGACCACAGGCTATAACTTACAGGGCTGCCTACGACGGATTTACGATTTTGTCAGTGGAGATCTCAAACTTCGGACTATTTGTGATGACTTGGATTGCCTGAACAGTTTTGTTGTTGTTGTTTTGTCTGTGAAGACCGCGGGCCATATGGCTATTTGTGGCGGACTTAAGATCTTACATTCTCACTTGAAACGGGACTATTCGCTGTGACCTGGATTTTATACTCTCAGTGAAGGCCATAACCATAGATCACGGATTAGTCCTTATTTCTGAGATCATCTGGAAGCTTAAGGTCGCCGTTGCTGGATGAAATTACGGTCCTGTAGCACCAGAACTTACGGTCATGGATGGGATGTTTATGTTCAATTACAACAGCCCCCATTACAAATGGGCATCAGGAAAGAGGGTCCACCCCTTCAGACGGAGGTTACGGCATCCAGTCATTGATGGTAAAAACAAATGATACTAAACTTAGTCTAGAAATGTTTGTGGTTGTGTTAATTCTGAAGTGTTTCAATACTGTTCCATTAGTGCAATGGCCTCTCATTACGTATTTCCTCATGAATTCGTTTTTTCCCCTTAGGGTCTAGACTAGAATAAATGGGGCTTCTTTTTGGTGTTAGAGAGCTTACTAATACCAATCAAAAATGGGGAGCTTAATGGTGGTTTATGGGGTGTCCTTTGGTTGTCGTCATTGTTGTTTGTAATAAAAAAAATAATTGTAAATTGGATTATCGATAGTGGCCATTTCTGTGGATTGCCCTTTTCAGTTTTGATTTAAATTTAGAAGAAAAAAAAAAGGTCAAAAAGAAGAGAGAGAGAGAGAGAAAAGGAGAAGGGAAGAGGGAAGAATACTGATCCTTGCAATAATGCTGGTATGTCGGCCAACCAGGCCGCGCCAAATGCTGTATATTAAGAGTGAGCTTGTTCCTGTTTTAGTTTATCAGTCGCTTTGTGTTCAGGGATTAAAAGTGATCAGAGTGACGTAATTATTACAATAAATGTGTGCTTGTTATCGTCAGAAGTCTCATCAACCTAGCCCTGGGTGGCTCATCCATTTTGTTTCTACCTTCATCTTATAATTATGATGTGTCACTAAGGGTGAGGTTAGGTGAGAGGGGCGTGAGTAATGTCTTGCTTTGAACCCTGCCATTGGCTGGTTACGTCAAGGAGTCTCATGCAATCCTGAAATTCTCACTTGTACACGAAAGAGAAAAGAAAACTGCGCCTTTGACACACAGATTGTCTGCGGCAGAAGAAAGATTGTTATCTTTTGTTTCATCTCCCCGACATCTTTTCTACTTGGCACCTCCAAAACTCCTAAACGTTCATTTGCCATTGCATTGCGTTTTTATTTTCTGTATTTGTTTTTTAGTCTTGCTGGAGCAGAATGAAGTTTGACAATCTGGACGTTTCTGGCCTGTGAACAATAGTTGGATATGAAATAGGATCAAACTCCAGTATCCGATTTTGCCCAAATACATAGAAGTGTCGCGTCTGGAAAATAGCTGTGTTAGAGCATAATTGAACTCAGCAGTTCGTGTAATTTTCCCGGCAAAGGTTTGTTTGAGCGTGTGTGTTTATCAATACATATTTTGAAGGCCAGGTAATTGCCTTTTCATGAAGCATATTTCAATCATTAGGGATGATTTAGATAACAGTTACTTAAAGATCAGCAACACTCATATACAGAGTGGAGGCGATATGATGAATGAATGAATGAAAATCCATGTCAGTACTAGGTTCATTTTTTGTTTGTTTGTATGTCTTTCTTTAATGTGACACTAGCTGTGTTCTTTCTTTACTTACATATTTTATACTGCATTGATAATTCCCTGGTGAACTTCTAGAATTTAATGTTATTTAGAGTTGGCTATCAGCCAGCAATCTTGAAGTAGATGCTCCTGAAGACAGGTGTTGACGACACTCTTGCTTATAACTTTGTTGATTTGGATTATTATCTAGTTGTTTGTGTAAGTTGCGCAACATTCCTGGCGAAATGTTTCTGTCCGTTCAGTTACGGATTTACTGTAAAGGTTTCAAAATGGCACCTCTAGTTACGGGTGGCTTGACACAATATGAAGGACCAAGCCGGAAGAGCCACATATGTCCACATGGGAGGAGACTGCACTTTTGTCTTTTTTAAACAGTTCTATGTTGTTATTGTTGTTTTGTTTGTTTGTTTTTGAAGTTAATGATTCAAACTCCCTCCCACTACACTGTTCCCCCCTCCCCTTCTATCTTCCCGCCTTCCCCAAGCCCACGCCCCCCGCCTCTCTCTCTCTGTCTCTCTCTCTTTCTTTCTTATGTCTCTTATTCCCAGCAAATAAACACATCATCAACAACAGCAGCAGCAACAACAAAGAGCCTACAGAAGAGAGTGAAAGAGAGAGAGAGAGAAAGAGAGAGAGAGAGAAGGGGAGCAGGAGAGAGGGATAGAGAAATATAGTAATTAACTGCCGCCTTCACTCCTGTTTACCCAACTCCTGTTTGCTTTTGAAGCTTAAGCAGAGCCAGACAAAAACAGCGGGTATACTATGTCAAACCCGTCATTGGATACTGCCGATCCTCACAAACTTACAGCCTTCCTCGTATTTCACATAGACAAGCAAACTACCTTTGTTGTTTCCTATTAAGGAAAACTAGATCTTAGTGTTGATATCTCAGATTTTGTTTTGACGATGCAGTTTATTTCAGATTCACTGAGATTTAAACTGTGCTCAAGCTTATTCAAGTAGTAGAACAGAAAAAAGAAACGATGACATAAAAATGTTTAAAATGCACCTAGTGCTAAGTTGATCGCCATTTTTTAAATTAGAAAATGTTTTTACCTCTCATCGGTAAAATGATTAGTTTCCTGGCAAGGAGGAGGGAGGGAGAGAGAGAGAGAGAGAGAGAGAGAGGGAGAGAGAGAGGGGGGGGGGGGGGAGAGAGGATTATAGTTATGCACGTAAGAAATCATTGGTACTGAGAATTCCGTTCATGTTTTTAAACATCTGCTTATTTTCGTGCTGGTCAAGTGAACATCTAATCAGCATTCCATAGCAGATGACTTACGATTGATTGATCTCTCCTGTCAAGAACTGAAAAGCGAACTTTGTGTCAATGAGAATGTGACAGAAGATTGTGACCCCGTGTCCGATGTCTACATCATCGCTTGCAACACTTTTTTTGAAATGATATTGCCTTTTCTCTCCCTCACAGAAGGTTTTTAATTTTTGTCTTATTTTTAATTTTTGTGAAATTGCGAACTTAACGGCCAAAGGATCACGACCCTGTATCAGTCTCATATCTGCAGCTCTTGTGTAAGTTTGAAAGCATTGCACGAAGACATTGTTATCTAAACTGATTATCTCCCGCGGGTAGCCCATAGTCTTCGTGTTTTACTGTGAAGTTCACGTCATCACGTATCAACCAGCCGTTTCAGATCAAGATGACCCAGCATGTGTTTATAAATAATTGTCGTCATGAAATTCTCATGTCCGAGATTTATTATGTTTATGATATATAGTGAAAAGTGGCGCATGCCTTCAAGTCACCTTTGGAAAATGATTTCGTTATGCTGCAGAAAGAGTCAGTTCAAAACCAGCTTATTAGATGCCACATCAGTTAACTGTGTTGCTGGTGTAGCATTGCAATACAGGAGTGTTGAAAACTAATACTGCAGTGCAGTGTGTTGTCATTGATAGATGCAAATAAGTGCGCAAGTGATTCTTCCCCCCCCCCTCCCCCTTTCCTCCCCTTTTTTTTCCACATCGCTCGCCCCGTGACCTCTCGCCCCTGACCCTCCCCACAGAGAGCCACGAGTCAATGCTCTGGATCACGAAAGAGACATCCTGGCGTGGAAAACGAAACGGACATTCAGTGAGTGCTAGCATCATGGTGGCTGTTCGATTGTCAGCCGCAAAGTTAACAAACTATGCATTACATTGATTAATATGACCGTAGTCGCGGGGATGCGAGAAGGAAAGGCAGCTTGAGACACCACTGAAATGTCGATGAGGTTGCTGAAGATGTTAGCCTTTGTAACAGGAACAGAGAAAAAGTGAAGTCCTGTGTCTGAAGACGTGGTGGGAGAGTGTGGGAATGAGAGAGAGGGAAAGAGAGAGAGGGGGGGGGATGGGGGAGCAGTGTGAAGTGTGTGTTTGTGTATGTGTGTGAGAGAAAAAGAGAGAGAGAACATTTTTTGTCGGTCAGAATCCGTGTGAAGTCCTGCGGTTTTATGTGAAGTTAGTACTAGCAGTGAATGAAAAATGGTCCGAATGAACTAATAAATAAATAAATAAATAAATAAATAAATAAATAAATAAATAAATAAATAAATAAATAAATAAATAAATAAATAGATAAATAAATAAATAAATAAATATACTTCCCAGTAAATACATAAATTAAGAATTATACAAATAAATAAACATGAATAATACTGAGGATGACAGAGTCAAGTGAAAATTGATGAATCGGAAATCTTAATTATTGAAGGGCACAACTCTTTTTTTCTGGTTGCAGTAATTTGACATGATGCGTTTTAGTTAATAGGTCTCTTTCAGGTAAACATTGCTCATTTTGCAGTAACTAAGAAATAATCTATTGCTACACACGCCCATCTAGCCATAGTTTACAGCTTATGCCCTTTTGGAGACCACGCCTTCAGCCTATTCAGAGCACCAGGATGCTTATGACTCTTTTGTTTTGCCCTGTCATGTCAGGTATCAAGCTACATCATCCATCACTTTGACATTTTGCAACGGTCTGGAAAAAGGCGATGAGAAATTAGAGCCGTGGTCAAAATAAATGTTATTTTGTTTCGTCTTTGAAACCCGTGATCTAGCTTCATAACATCTGATCATGTTCTCATATGTTGGACGCGTCTGTAACCGTCTATTTGGGAGACACCAGAGGTGAACTGTGGCATTTGAATATCGTTGTCTGTGGAATCGATTGTTTTTCTCTAAAAGGAATTGAAAGGGAGAAAATCAACCGTCTGTCAGTTGCCCTGATTCTGCTTGCAAACACGCTAGCTATTGGCATTTATAGAATCGACTTTTGGTATATGGATAAATTGTTTTAAGAGGGCGCATTAGCTGTTAATGTTGACATTTAACATGTGTGTACCTGTCATATTGAATTTAGTATCGGTGAAGTGGAGATAAACATACCGAGTAAGAAATAAACAAATAACCGAAAAAGTGTTTTGTATAAGAAAGATTGGCAAGATCTATTTAGCAAGCAGAACTCATCAAAAGAGGGCTTTTTTAAAAATGCATTTTTGTGAAGCTTCTTATTTATTTTGGATAACAAGGGACGTGTACGGCCATTTGGACGCCAGTTTGCATCATTCTCACCCAGAAAATAGTATTGTCTGCAGCCTTTAAGTGGGCGGGTTTTAATGTAATTTTGTTTTATTTCATTTACAAGCGGATTGAAAAGCGAGTGTCATTTCTTAGCAGTTGTAGTTCTATAAATCATATCCGTCTTGAGTCACAAAAGATGAGTCATCGGAACATGAAAAACTCTTACAATTAGGAGGTGTAGAAGTTGAACTTTTGTTCCTGTCCTCACTGACATCACCAAGGTAGTAATGAATTTGGTGCTTACTAATGTGTCCTTCATGAGGGCGCAGGTCACGTTCAGTTTTGCCTTTTTGAGCACAAATCTTATCTTAATTAAATATTTTTATGAACTACGTCTGTCCACGGCCAATGACTTTTATTGTGTTAGAGTACAGAGGTTTTGCAGTGCTGTCGGTTTGACGCGTTTCCTAAAAAAGTTTCCGAGTGTTTCGCAAGTTGTCCCAACCGCACACTCTTCATTCCGTATTTGGGATTCAAAGAAAAATAGTTTTTTTTTCCACCGTGCGTGCGCTGATGAGTGAGCCGGAAATAGCCACCTTTGTGGAGGCCGGGGCGAGGGAGAGAGAGAGAGAGAGAGAGAGAGAGAGAGCCAAATATAGCCGCCCGATAGAAAGACGTCGATTTTGTCGCCAGTAGAAACTGTAATAAACCTTATTGATCAGTTTGAATTCCC
>JBCEWB010136294.1:0-11064 GCA_039654565.1 Peronia peronii | reverse complement strand
TCCATCCATCCATCCATCCATCCATCCATCCATCCATCCATCCATCCATCCATCCATCCATCCATCCATCCATATCTTCTACCTACCTACCTACCTACATACATACATACACACATACATACATTTACATGTAATTACATATAGTTTATCTACCTATGTATCTATCTACGTACTTGTCGGTCCGTCTGTGTATCTATCGTTCTGCTTATCTGTTTGTCTCTCCGTCAATTATCATTTAGTATCATACCGCAACAACCGGCACATTTAAAGACTTTTATTCTTGACAGTAATAAATTGGGCTTTTAAATTTAGGACTTTTCAGTGTGCAGATTTGTTAGACGGCTTATCATTACGGATCACATTTTATTTTAAGATAAAGTTGTTTCATGTTATTTGATTGTTTAATTCCATTTTTCAGATTGCATATTATAGTGAAGCATTTACAGAACAGACATGGTGATAAATCCACTACTCTCTAATGGCCTTCAGGATTGCATTGGAGGAGCATGGCTACAAGGGATATATTCAGACTTCACTCTTGAGGCAGAAGGAACAACTTTCAAATGTCATCGTTTTATCCTCGCTGCTTGTTCTGAGTTTTTCAAATGTATGCTGGATTCGGATATGAAGGAAAGTCTACAAAACTCTGCAACAATTGGAGATATTGACAAAAATACAATGTCCACGATTCTCAGTGCTCTGTACTCTGGTGTCGACGGATTAAACCAAGATAACATTTATGAGGTATGGCGAGCTGTACATCAGTTGCAGATCTCACATATGGTAAAGTGTTGTGAGGATTTTGTTATGAAACATATTTCCAAAGAAAACTATTTTAAAATCCTTCAGCAGGCCAAACTTCTCAAATCTGATACAGTTTTAGAGTTTGTGGAAAATTTTATGATTAAGAACTTTAAACAAATTAGTGAGACAGAGAATTTTCTAGAACTGTCCCCAGATGAAATATACAATGTTCTGCAAAGCAATGACCTGCAAGTGCATTCCGAAGACACAGTGCTTGAGTCCGTTTTAGCATGGGGTAGACATAAAGCAGACAATCTTCCAAAATGCCTTGAAACAGGCAAAAAGAAGGCTTGTGGAGAAGCATCTTCAGTGGAAAATGTCTGTAGTGGAAAGGAAGAAGATGACGCCCACTTTCAGTCAAATGACATCTCAAAGACAACAGATGGGGAGAGCTCTGAAGTTGCATTAACAGAAGACAATGCTGTCAGAGATATGAACCAACAAACTGATGACAGATCAAAGCACATGAAAAGACTTTTATCTGGCGTGCGACTGTATGTGGTCGGATATGATTGTCTTCAGAGGGTCCTGAGCCACTTCATATCCATGTCCTGTCCGGATGCTTGTCAGTTGTTGATTGATGCCATCACGTATCAGCTGGAAGTAAAACGCCGGCATTTTGCCTGGCCTTTGCCTGCCATACACAGGACCAGTAGTGGTAAGAAACATGTCATGGTGTTCTGGGAGGATAGAAATCACTGGATAAAAGCTGTCAAATTCGGTGATACTGATTCTGATGTCATTGCTTATAGTCCACCCAATTTTAACATCTTTCAAGGGCTATGTGTTTATGACAATATCTTGTTCCTCAGCTATTATGGTAATGACCCGGAGGTCAACGGGAAGCGGTGTAGTTTTACGGCAATGCTAACGAACGAGCGGAAATGGGAAATAGTCTCAGCGGAACATTCTACTTCTTCAGCGTGCTCGGTCCTCTCAGTTCATGGTCAACGTGTGTATCAATTGCGGGATTCATATGGGTATTTCTTTTCCCCAGAAAAAGGTTTTCCAAAATCCTGGACGAGCTCCGTATGTCATTATCGAAGTGTCAAGTCTGTTACAAGAGTGACAGTCTTTCGAGACAGTCTCATCATTTTCGATCCAGACCTGTCAAACATCTCGTGGTTTAATTTAGTCACAATGAGACAAGGAACTATACCTCAAATTGAGGGTAATGTAGAGGATATCGTTGGCTTTGGCAGCGAAGATGAGACTTATATAATACAGGGTAGTGGATCTTTGAGAAAGATCGTCAGTCAAAACGCTGAGAAACTCAGTTTTCAATTCATTACCCAACTTTGGAACGGTGGTTGGAAACTGAGAGGAGCATTGCTGCTCCAGGGTCGGCTGTTTATTTTCGGTAAGGATCTTCCACGAAAAGCAAATAGTCAGATCCTTGTGCCGTGCTTAGCTAGTGTTTATGAAAGCATTAATGTTGTTAACATCGACACTGACTTTCCCTGTTGGCCCATGGTTACATCGAGATAACCTCCACCAGGAGGTTGAAAGACGTGTATAGAACGTAACCATGGTTACATCATAGTCATGGTAGAGAAGGAATGAAGAAGCGATCAAACGTTAGCTTGATCTTTCACAAGGTCTGGTTTTTTTTTTGTAGTTTTTTTTTCTCAATAGAATGTTATATTTTTTAAAGACTGATAAATTATGAGTTTCTTGGGGGTTTTGTGTGTGTGTGTTTTTGGAGGGGTTTCTTTTTGTTTTTTGTTTGTTTGTTTGTTTTTGTGTGTGTGTTTCTTTGTTTATTCTTCAAGTAGGTTTTCTTTAGCATTAGTGTACTTTGTAAACAATCAAATTAATTAGTAATATTTTGGGGTTGAGTAAAAGTAATAAATCCACAACTTGCTCACTCAATTAACCAGCAACTGTTATGTATGTAAATATTACTAATGTACTTCAAATGTTCGCAGTATGGATTTCTGTTTTTCCTCTCGCTCCGTAGAAAGGAGTAACAGGAAAATAGACCAAATTTGCCTTTTCCATGAATCAGCTGAGCTCCTCTAGCACGGTACCTTTGTTCATTTATATGTCAGTTTGTTCGTTTCTTTGTTTTTCTGTTTGTGTTATTTTCTAAAGTATTTTTCCATCATTGATAAGAATGGATCAGTGCCAACTGTGGTAAATATTCTAAAAGGTATCGATAGGTCATGGCTGTTCCCAGGAAAAGACTCCCTCCCTCTAAACTATATGCTCCCTGTCCTTTTTCATAATAAGCTTAATATTCACTCTCAAACTGTCCAGAAAACTAGCAGAGTGTCAGGATTTTTATAACAACGTCCATTTTCATGTTTACCTAATGCCAGTTTACATGTTATCAGCTGATAAATGGGCCCATGCCATGTTTCTACACTGTGCGTTATCTGAAAGAGAATTTCAGTACAAAGAATATTGAGCCAACCATTTTGACCCAGCATTTTGACATTTTTGGGAATAAAATCCATCAAAATAAGAACCATCCTTTGCTATGATTAGGCGAGGCATTACATTCGGATGCAACTTCCATCGTGGAATTTCTTAACCAAAGGTATATGGAATAAAAGATGAAAAGATGAAAAGTACTTTGTTTTCTCGTGCTTCTTTCCATGTTTCATTCTCATCAACTTTACACTAATGAATTAGTGGACAATGAACATATTTCCGTTTAGTTCATTGATTATAGACCACATGTATAAATTACCTCCTCATGAGTTCTTATGCGGGATTTTTTTTTTTTTTTGGATGTTTTTCTTGTTTTCGTTGTGTTTTTTTTTCTGTTTTGTGTGTGTGTGTGTGTGTGTGTGTGTTTGTTACTCCATATATATGAAACTAGATTCATATGTTTTTCTTTATTGTTTTTATTTTTTAAACTTGGTCTAGATCGAAATTGCCTTCTTTTTCTTCTTTTTCTTTTTTTTTTCAGTTTTCAAGCTGTGTCCTTACGAAAATTGCATTTTTTTCCTCAAAAAAAATGCATTCCAGGAAGATTTAATCTTCTTCTTCTCCTTTTAAAAAAAATGTTTTTTTATGTTTTATTTTTTATTTTTATTTTATTTTATTTTAGATTGGAGCATTAAAAATAAATTATCCATTTATTAATATGTGAGGCTTCCTAAATTTCATACAAACTTTTTGTTTATATGAGACTACTTTTGCTTTTGTTGACTTTTAAAATTTTATCATCCTTTTCTTCTTTTTTTTTTATATAAATATCATACATATCTATACGATGATTGATTTCTCTTCTCTTTCCTCTTTTTTTTTTTAAAATTTAATGTTTAATATGGCACTGCTTGCATACAACAATGTCTGAAGTTAGATTGAAAATAATAACATGGTATTTTTTGAAATGAAAACGATGTTCATCATTCATTGAATTTAATTTTTTTTCCTCTGTGATTATGACTGTGTGAATTCTCAAACTCATATACAGTACTTTGGTTTATTTTGACTTTTATTCCGACATACATTAATATGTGAAGGTAGTTGACAAAATTAATGTCATTATGGCATTTTATGAGCATGACATGTTTTAGTCATTGAATTTATTTTGTGTCTCTACTATTATGCGTGTCTGAATACCCAAACTCGTATGCTTAGAAACCTGTCTAGTAAGTATTTAAGATGTGGAATAATGAGGTTATAGTAGTAGTTTTCGGAATAAAAAGTGGTTTTTTTTTTAAAAATTATCTTCCCAAACAATAAATCATAGTCTTTGTCAGAAGTAAGGGGGATGACAGACAGAAGTTTAGTGTAAAACATAATTTAAAATGTGGTTACTTGGTGAGAATATGTAGCTGTTTATTTTGTAATGCAGATTTGTTCAATATCTAACTAGTTGGTAAATACTTAGTCTTTCATTTCTTTGAGCAGGAATTATATTGGCTTTCAGTGAGCCCTGTTTTTGATCAAAAGAAATATGATATAAATTTTGAAAATTTCGTGTGGACAGAGGCGTTTTCACCTATTCTTCAAACGATTTTCACATGCCAACAGTTCTTTAAGTTACGCGTGTGATCTACCCATGGGATTTGGTGATGTTTTCCCCTTATCTGAGACTACTGGGTATCGCGCTTTCTTATTGAGGAAGCCAGGGAATCGTTGAGCCACTGAAGAGATGTTTCAATGTAGGATTCGAATCTTAGAACGTTCAATCGGGAGACAGATGTCTAGCCACTTGACCAGCTAGCGGTACTCCAGTTGTGAGCAAAATTACTGAAATTTGATAATAATAGCTATGTTTATATTTTATGTATTTAAAACTCTTCTGATTTTGCCTATAAATGGTGGTCTGTGTATGCAGGGTGAGGTGTTACATTAAAATGTCACAGGAAAACTTACTAGCAATAGTAAATTATGTGTATTGCACTGGTTTAATTCAGAAGGCGTTAAAATGCAAAATCTCCTCATGTTCATTATATTAAACAGCTTGTTAAAAACAGCATTGTAGAAGACATTATTGTATTTTACTGAGTTATCCCTTTCAATTTTTAAACACAGTCACATTATTTTGTATTTTAACGTATAATCTGTCCATGTTTATAAAACAAAATAAGGACATTTAATCGTTTTTTTAAGTATATGTATACATTATTTTAATCAAATGTTTATCGAAAGTGATGTTACTGATTAAGATTAAATGTAGCAGCCTTGGTACCAGTGGTGTTAATACATATAACTGTAACGCATTATAATGGGATTTGCCGAGATCAGTGAAAATAAACAGGCTTTTTGTACCATTTCTTATTTCATTAGTAAATTTATCTATGTGTGCTTCACTGTGTTCGTGTTGTTCAATAATTCAACTCGGTACAACTGTTGTTGAATTGAAGTATATTTCTCTGTTGTAAGCAGATACTTATGGTTGATCAGATGTCACTGTTGTTGATAGTAATACTGGAGGAAAGTTGTGTCTATAATTAAAATAAATACATGTGATTTAACATTTTAACAACTAAAAACAACAACAACAACAACAACAACAACAACAGAGAAGCAGATAATAAATTCACAGTCAAAGAGGCCAAGAGCAAAGATGGACAATGAGATTCTGATGAACGAAAAGGAGACAAGTTTTGTGTCTGTAAAATACGACAACATCTTGTGCATCAAACAATCTACATGTAGTTACTTACACAGAACAAAAGAATGACGCAGACCCAAAAAGAAAATACAGAAATTACATTGAGAATGCAAGAAAGATGTAACAGAATGCCTGTTAAAGACATACAATCAAAGGTGATTTGGCAAAACATAAAAGAAACATAATAACCACAACAAAAACAAAAGCAAAACAAAACAAACAAACAAACAAACAAAACAAAAACAAAACAAACAAACAAAACAAAAAACAAAACAAAACAGTGAATCAGCTCTTTCATCTTCGTTTTTGTTTTTTATTTTTTGAAGTTGAATCTGTGACAATTAATCTGTGACACTGATATGGCAATTCACAATTCAAAGAAGGTCAAGTAAGACATTACATAATATTCTACATAATTTTAACAAGTCACAGCATGCAACGAGTGCAATAAGATATAGAAACTGTATTACAGAGCGGAAGCAAAACGTGATTTTTTTTTTTTGGAGGAAACCATAATGTATCGATAAAGTAATATCAATTTGAACTATTAAAACAAAAGTCGTTCAGCCTATATTTTTTTTTACACAATTATTCAACAAAATTATTTACAAAAATTTGTTTTCGAGATTGAAAGACGTATTATAGAACGTAAAAACTTGTCTGACCCTCCCATGTAATTATTCAGTTCTATGTCTCCAATTGTCGATTATAAGAGTGTCTTCTCCAATAGTAGAACACAAGATTTTTGGAAAACCCCAAAGTGGAATATGTCAGGCATTCTCCTAAGTTATTAAATCATTAATGCTACTCACTACTATTTTTATTTGGATGGCATTTAGGTTCAAAAGGCTATGAGTCTGTCACTAGTAGCGAAGAATTTTAGTTATAAATTTCCTACCCACCCTAACAGGTCAAGCCAAGAGGTGAGGCAAACATACGGTCGAGGCAAGAACAAGGTCGATGGGATTTCCGGAATATTGGTGACCTCTATCAGGAAAGGCTTTGCTACTCGGCTTGTCTCCAAAATCAGGGCGTTAATAAGCGATGTAACCTCATTTTCTGAAGTTAAGTTCTAGGTCCTACATGTGTTTCCTCTGCCCACCTGACAGGTCGATTTCTGTGGTGACATTAAATTAAAGTGAAATCATAAACAACTATATCATACGTGCACATTGTTTTGATGGTAGAACAGACATGAAAATTGAAAAAGCGATGGCAGTCCATGCAATATATGGCAATTTGCTGATTTGATCAAACAGTCGCTCTTCACTCCTAGACAATACAGTAACAGAGTAACAACATGGCACTGACACAATATCTATCACATCTTAAAACATACATTGACATTTGTAAAACATGAAAATAATTGTCATTAAAGACACCTGATGCTCCTGCAGTTTTTTGTTTATTTATTTGCTTGTTTGTTTTCGTTTGTTCATTGTTTGTTTGTTTATTTTCTAATTACGATGTCAGGCAATATATAAAATAAAGAGAGTTTTTTCTCCTAGGAACCAGCACAGAGGCATCAGTGCCTATAGAATTATTTACCGTAGTCACGATTTGTTCATTCACGTCCCTGATCGAAAAATAATTAGAAAATAAGACAGTCGAAAAGAAAGCAAAGCCACTGTGGAAGGGAAACAGAAAAAATAAGACCACCGGTGATAGCGTCACAGAAAAACGTTAACATTTCTACCTTATGGTTTCATTGTCAGGGTGTCCTTTCTCTAATCCTTTGCTACTGGGGAAACTTATAACCGCAAGAATTCGAAATAATCACTTCAAGCCCAAGTTTGCGTACTGGATCTTTGTTTAGGTGAGAACAAAAACTTAACTAGCAAAATGAAAGTTTGGGTCTAAAATAACGTGAAAATCCTCTCAGTATAAGAAAGACAAGAGATTGAGCATACTGGAAATGTTAGCTGTACAAAGGTGAAGAAGGACAAGAAGAAAGAGACAGTTATACTGCAAAATATTTACCAAGGATAACAACAGTTATGGGAATTATTTTTGATCAGCCTTGTTATTTCTCTTTGCCAGGCACAAGGGTATTGAACAAGCAGCATAGGGAGGGAATAAATAACTCTTAAACTCTTTGTTTGAAATGTACATTTTAAAAAAATCATTGTTTAAGGAAAATTTTTTTTTGCATGTGGTAATAATTTTAGCAGAAAAGTTTGTGATCAGTCATTCAAATGACAAAAAGAGAAATGAGTGTTTCTTTCTTCACACTGGCTCTCCAACAACCCTTATGTCTAGTAAAGGGAAGTAATAGTGCTTGTCAAAAAACAATCCCCATTATGGCCGCTACTGGTAAGGTTATTTCAGCAGCACTATAGGCCTCGGGCAAAAGAGTGTACTGGGGCCCCTATGACAGTCACTCACAGGAATGAAAATATGAATGATCTGTGAATGTAAAACGTTTTAGAGTATTTAATAAATAAAGATTGGCATGGAGCCCTTTTCCTCCTTGGGCAGCCTGATAAAACATCTACAGGCCCATGCTATAAACAGCCCTAGTTCCTGAGGTCTTTCGCTTGACTGAGTTACCACAGTGTTATTTTTGTGCCATTTTACTTGCTGGACCAGAATAAATTGTTTATAATTTGGGTTGTTCTCAAAACATACCAACCTACAGAAAAATTAGTTGAAAAATTAAGTAGCTTAGAAAGTAACAAGAGTTTTGAAAAGAACTCCATGACTGGGAAAATGAAAATAAAAACAAAGTAAACAAACAAATAAAACCTTCTAGTTTTTTTTTCACACATTCTTTTTCTTCGGCGATTGAAGACATTAAATAAAGCAGTTTACAATTTTTGGGAACAAGAAAGATTTAAAGCGCAAAATCAGAGAATGAAAATAATTGCAGCCATGTCTTGGAAATAACCATGGGCCAACATGGAAAGTCAATGTTGATGTTAACAACCGCTACACTGTTATAAACGCCAGCTAAGCGTGGCATACGGATCTGACTATCTGCTTCTTGTGGAAGATCCTTACCGAAAACAAACAGCCGACCTCGAAACAGCAATGCCCCTCTAAGGTTCCAATCAGTCCCAAATTTCCGTAATGAACTGAAAACTGAGTTCCTCATCATTTGGACTGACGATCTTTCTCAAAGCTCCGTCTCTCTGTATTATGTAGGTCTCTTCTTGGTTGCCAAAACTAACGATATCCTGTACATTACCCTCAACTCCAGTCACAGCTCTCTGTACCATTGTGTTCAGGTCAACCCACATGACGTATGATCTGTCTGGGTCGAAAATGATGAGACTATCTCGAAAGCCAATCATCGGAAAATGAGAAAAATCACTTGGATAAAGGCATCTCTCCCATTTCTTCAAGAAATCTTTTTCCCAGATAAAAGCGTTGCAGATATGAATCCCATAATCGATAGGCACTTTGACCATGAACTGAGAGAAGTGAAAAGTTTGAAGGCGTACAATGCTCTTCAGTGACATACTGCCACCTTTTTGAGTTTGTAAACATTGCTGTAAAACAACACGTTTGTCCTTTGACACACAATCCGTCATGGTGACAACTGAGGAACAGGCTATTGTCATACACGCAGAGTCCTCGGCATGTGGTAAAATTGCATGAATTTCCAAGAAAAGTGCGACAAATAGTTTCTATCAATTCTTTAAGCCTATAAATCGTTGTTGATATTGTCCCAGAACACCATGACATGTTCCTAATTACTACTGGTCCTGTATATGGCAGACATAGGCCAAGCAAAATGTCGGCGTTTTACTTCCAGTTGGTACATCATGGCATCAAGCAGCAACTGGCAAGCATCCGGACAGGACATCGATGTAAGGTGAAGCAGGACCTTCTGAAGACAATCAGGGCTGACCAAATACAGTCGTACGGCAGATAAAAGTCTTTTCATGTGCTTTGATCTGTCATCAGTTTGTTGATTCATAACTTCGACAGCATTGTCTTCTGTTTTTGCAACTTCTGAGCTCTCCCCATCTGTTGTCTTTAAGATGTCTCGTGACTGAAAGCGGGCGTCACATTCCTCATTTCCAATGCAACCATTTTTCACTGAAGATGCCTCTCCACAAGTTTTTTCTTGACCTGTTTCAAGGCATCTGAGTAAATTGCCCGAGTTTGAGTTATGTTTACACCATGCAAGTAGGGATTCAAGCGCTGTGTCTTTAGAATGCACGTTCAGTTTATTGCTTTGCAGCAAATTGTATATTTCATCCAGGGACAGCTAAAAAAAAGTATCTGTCTTCATAATTTTTTCAAAGTTCTCAATCATAAAATTGAGCAGGACGTATCGGAGGATTTGTAGGGCATGATTGGCAGGTGAAATTAATTACAGATTAAGAGATCGGTATGCTGACAAACCGATCAACACCATAGATTGAACGACAAATTACAGACAGACAGACAAAAGGGGAAGAAGGGAAGGATGGATGGATGGATGGATGAATGGATGGATGGATGGATGGATGGATGGATGAATGAATGGATGGATGGACAGGTGGATGGATGGATGGATGGATGGATGGGTGGGTGGATGGATGGATGAGTGGATGGATGGATGGATGGATGGATGGATGGATGGATGGATGGATGGATGGATGAATGGATGGATGGATGGATCTACCACAAGGTAGGTGTGTGGATGGACTTGTGACAGATTTTAAACGCGAAAAACAGCAGCGCTGTGTTCATGTTTTAGTGTATTGAGTCGCATAAGTTGAAACTATTGAATGTCTAAGAAACTGCACAGTTCTATGCAACAATGAAACTGAAACAATATAAATTATGATTATAAGAGGGTATAGTAAATAGTAAATGCATGTGTATCGATTCTTCAGTTTTCTTTCATATCAAGCCAAAAAGATGGTATAAGATAGACAACACTGGATAAATGTGATAAAGTGTCATGTAATTTCACTTTAATGACAGCAAGGTCTTACAGAAATGGACTACTGCCATAATTATATAATACATAATATCATAATAATTAGGTAGGACTCGGAGTGGAGGATTCAATGGAGGGATGGATAAAAAAGAACAGGGGGAAGGATGATGGATAGATGGATGGATTGATAAGTGGATCGACAGAGGAATGGGTGAATGGATGGATGGATCGATAAACAGAGAGATAGATAGATAGATAGATAGATAGATAGATAGATAGATAGATAGATAGATAGATAGATAGATAG
>JBCEWB010136283.1:0-11065 GCA_039654565.1 Peronia peronii | reverse complement strand
TGAACAGAAACACAGACAAACACAGACAGAGAAATCGATAAATGTGATTACTGGGTTATTTTTGCAATTTTAAATGGTTCCCTTTTCTAACAGATGGGCTTTTCCGCTCAGTACTTCTGTGATTTAGGTCTGCTTCTTCTCAACGGAAAAAAAAATGTTTATAGGAACAACCACAATAAATATAATTATTATGTCCGGTCTATCTTAGTTTCCTTTCCTTTTAAATATAATTCGTGTCTTCAAAATGAAAATAAACACTACATGTACAAAGGTGGAAACATGGTCCATCAGACTCCGACCGGCTCCAGTTGTGTTTATTGTTCTTTTATGTATAATGTGATAAGAGATATTTTTTTGGAGACGCGAGTGGCGTCACTTGAGACGTAAAGTTGGCGGAAATTGAAATGGTATGGAAACAGATACAAGTAAACTGTGTTAGTATATTAAATTTCAAAGTCTATGGAAATACTGAGGTTTTGGTTTTGCTGCAACAAGAGAAATTAGAAGCTCCATTGACTTATTTTCATTGGTTTTGCTGGAGTCCCTGCCAAAACACAACTGTAAGGTCAGACTGGAGCTTTGGAGTGTAACTATAGACAACCAGTTGTGAAGGAAATAAGACAAAATCTGAGCCATAAATTAATGTCAAAATTTAAACCATAAATTAACCAATGTTCACTATAAACGATAAAATGAAACTATGCGCTATAACATTGAACTATGAATGATAGAATGCAACTACTAACCATAACATTTGAACTATGAACGATAAACTAATAATAGATTAAACTATGAACGATAATAATTATTTGAACAGTGAACGATAATTCTGTAGAAAGAATTATAAAAGGTGAACATTGAATATACGATTTTGAGAGATCAACACAGAATGGTTTTTCTTAGTTGAAGGATGACTGACAAAGGATGAATTTTCCAATAAAGAGCTGATATTTGAATATTACTTTTATTTGTGCAGATAATAGGAGTATTCAAAACAGGTGGGATTTTTCTTTTGGTTTGTTTATTTTTCTTTTTTATTTGTTTGTTTTTTTTTCTTTAATTTACCTTAAAAAATACTCGTACAATCTGTATGTTCGTATTCTCTGTGATATTTTTATAAAAGTCATTTGCCTGTCACCTTTAATTCTACAAATAATACGCTTATCTTAAAGGGGAAAGGGGAAGGAGGAAGATAGGCCTTGACTCCACGGGGGTGTGGCGGAAGGAGAATGACGTTCCTCCGCACCGTCGTTTACCACCTTGGCAAGTACTCATACATACACTCTCGACAAACTCTAGGTGAATGGAGGGCCTTACAAGATGATCCATGCCCTTGGTCAAAATTGACATTCTGCAAGGGCAGGCTCAGGAAAAAGAGATAGGGTCACAATATTTGTTTCTCTCAGTTCCCATACGCGTCACTGTCGCTTCTTATAGTTAGTCCATAATTCTACTGACCTTTATCTGTGGGGTCTTGGCCAGAGTGGGCCAACTTGACAGGGGACGAGAGGGGAGAATGGCTTTACTTCCCTCACCGCCACCAGCACAGCCCGGCCCTGTCTATACCACGCAGACTCAGAAGGACACACACACATACAAGAAAAATCCTGGCCTGCTTCAGGTCTCACCGGGTCACTGATTTTCTTCCTCACACAAAGTAATTATTTGAAAAAAAATTACTAAATAAATAAGTAAACAAATACGGAAGTAAATAAATAAATAAATAAAAATAGCGTTCAAGAAATAAAAATAAATGGGCTTGGGCCTGCCGGGCCCCTACAGGCCTGATGTATGAGGCCAGGGAGGCAGTTATGGGTACCCCCGTCCCTAGACCATCTTCCCAGTCCCCAGCTACTCTCAAGGGTCAGGCCTTGGCTCTACCTGGTTCCGGCTGACCAGCTTTATTTAAAATGCTTGCCAAAAATAAATAAAAATAAACGTTGGCTCATGATAAGTTGAAAATGTGCATAGCAGTTGTCAAATGTGCATATTTCATATTATAATGAAGAATGATAAAACTTTTCAAAAAGGACATTGTATAATGACTTTATGAATGGTCTAAAAATAGCTGTAATTACTGTACACGAATACTTAAATATACATATTAATAACCTTAGACATGTAGGGTAAGCATGTACAGTCCTCTGTGCCCTCTTATTATGCTTATTAAAATCATAACAGAAAACATACAATAATTATCAAATGCGCATGCTTTTTATTATAATGTAAATTGATAGAACTCTTTGAAATGGACATTGTACACATGGCTCTATGGAAGAATAGTCTAAGAATAATTAGAATTATTGAGATGAATACTTAAATATACATATCAATAATCTTAGACCTTTGATGTAAAGTCAAGTGTGCCCTCCATGGAGCTTATTAAACTGGTAACAAGGAATATAATTTACTATAAACTAGTACATACAAGAACTCAATCATTCAACCACATTCATTCATTATACCATACGTCTATATCGACAACTGCATGAGAAGACGCGCTCTGGGTTAAGTTCTACTGGCAGCGCTTTGCCAAGTACTGTTGAGAGGGAATATTCTATATTATAATTATTCAATCTATTTTTAAAAACATTTTTGCCACTATCGTGCTGGGGACACTCTAGAACTATGTGTGCGACTGAGTTTAGCTTATTGCAGGTCGCACACATTATATGCTCAGCGAGTTGTTTGGGTGCCCCCAGTCGCCCTCTAATACGTTTTTCATTGCTAAAAATTTTTATGTCTTCGGCGATTTGCGTTTTGCGCTTCACCAACGGTGAAGAAAGTCTTAAGCAATGTCATCTTTTCATTTACCTCCCATCTCCCCTGCTAAACATTGTCTATCCTTCTCCTTACTATTCCTTTTACCTTTCCCTTGCCCAAATCCCAAGCCATTTCAGTCTCAGCTCCAAGGGGACATCTTAGCCGTGTCGAGAATATATATATATATATGAAAATTACTAGTCTGTTAATCTTTATTTTGAAGGCAGGATACTTAAATCGAGTTCCTCACACTAAAGCAGATCGGAGACAAGTGGACTCAGTCTGCACACTAACATTGCAACATTCTTGAAGATAGCAACATCAATGAAGAAAAATATTAATGAAAATAACCCCCTTCCTCCCTCAACAACAACAACAACAACAATAATAATAATAATAATAATAATAATAACAAAATGAGATTACACATAGTCTTAGCACTAATAGAGAAAGACAGTCCAGGAAAGTTTGCTATTTTTGTTTTGTTGTACGATTGTTGGTAGGTGCCAGCCCGATGCCGTAGTCATAGTTGTAATAGTGGCCATTGTTTCACGAACAATATTCATTTAATATATCACAGGACATTTGTGTTTTCACCGGTAGTAAATCTCAAGAATGATAAAACGATAACACAAAGTATCCACAACAATGTAACTTATTAACAGATCTAAAGATCGTTTTTAAACTCTAAGACCATTGCAGAGTCTTGGAAAAAGATAAGTAAAAATATAAAACTCCTCTTTATAAAATCTCACAATCTTCTATTGAATAATTAACTCGGGGATAATTTGATCGGGCAGTTCAGAAGGATAGGTTCTCAATTCGTATATCAAAGACATTTTTCAAAGTCAACAGAAAATACGCTGTGCAGAACCATTCAAATCCCTGGCCTTTATTATACAGTATTCTCAAAAACAATGTTATCTCCAGCTCTAACAATAAGAGGTAAATTGATTAGGATTTTAACGAAGAATGTATTGGAATCTCAGACTTATCAAGCGCTCTACTGAACAACAATGTTACAGACAAGTCAGAGAAAGATCTTGTACTTCACTGACGGACAGAAGAGAAACTCGATTGGTTCCAGAGAGTGGATTGCATTAATAATTTATGATGATGACTATAATAGCCAAGACTTTCCTATGCACCAATGAGATCTTTGTCTCTACCAATGAGATCTTTGTCTCTGTTCACATCCCCATTTCTCTTGTAACTGGATAGAATGATCTGTTATTAAGAATTCTACAAAGCATCCTCCGCTAACAAGATCGGGAAGGTTGTTGAAATAAAAATGTATTGTTTTATAGCTGCTTTGACTGTCACACAAAAGTGATATATAGCAAAAAGGTCGGGGAACTGAATCTATGCACGCTGACAGTGAAGGAGGAGACAGATAAACATGAGCATTTGTATTTAGTTCTGGCTTCGAAGTTCCGATTGAGTAGCATAGGCAGGAAATGTATGTCAATCAAGTATAGGCACGCCCACTCCGGCCATAGCTATTCCCTCCGTCTTTGATGAATCATCTGCATACTCAGTGCATTTACTTGTGCTCCTGAGCACTGACCTTTGTTTCAATCATCAAAAGAAGTTGTTTCTCTAATTCCAGTCATAGGAAAGACAGAAAGTCAAAACGACACAGGTCAGATTACATAGAGGACTAGACAGAAATTACCAGCATATGCTGCTCTTATCCCTAGGTGATATATGACATTTCAGGACCCTCGCCGGTTTATAATAATATAATGTGTTTCTTTGTGTGCTGATTGTTTTCACTGTCTCTCTTTTTTTTTTCTCTCTCTTCTTTCTGAGCTAGCTCTGTGCAGAAGCAGCTCTGCTACTCTTCTCTCCTCCCCCACCCCCCTTTCCCTCCCATCAGCTCGGTTTTCTCTTAACATTTCAATGTTGAAGTTTCAGTGGTATTAAAAAAAAAAAAGAATAAGAGATTCGATTAAGTTGTATGTGTTTGTCCCAGATAAGGCCAAGAATCAGTTGCCTTTGGTGATAGTCTTTTATTTACAGACTGAAGGTAGTCGCTTTTCCTGCAAAAACAACAGTGATTTATAAACCGAAGCAGTCTCGAAAACACTGTCGGTCCTCAGGCAGTTCATGGGAATGAAAAGATAAACAGTAAACTAATATCAAACACATTTTTAACCATTGCTTTTAACTGGAGCAAGTCACTTTATACCTGGATTAGAAGGTGAGATGCAATGCTAGTCGAATGCCCGGACAATTCTAAAATTTGAAAAATAAAATATTTAGACAAATCAAAAGCGACAATATCACATGTACATAAATGTTGATGTTTGCCGTGAGGTAAATTATGAAATGACATTTTCAACGAAGTTGCTCGCAAACATTCGAAGTTTCAGCCCTTGGAGATCTCTTCAAATACTACCATGAAAGAGATTTGAAAATTCTGCAGCAATTCTTTTAAAAATTGTACTCGACTCTAGAATAGTATAACCTAGATCCCCTGCAAAGTTTGAGATGTTTCTGTCTTGTCAAAATGTGTTTTATATATATATATACGATTTAAATGAATTTAATCTTCCTCGAACTATAAAAAATACTTCATCATTATTTGCACACAAATCTAACCCTCCTAAGTTTCTTAGTTCTATCCAGCTAGCCACCTCTCCATGATAATGTACAGGAACGTGACCAGTGGCTCAAGATTATCGCTATCTTCTCTAATATACTTCCAAATCATGAAAAAAAAACCTATCTCTCCCTATGTCTTTAATCAACCGTGAAAAAGAAATTAACAATGACGTGGTTTCTCCCAACGTTCATATTTTCTATTCAAGGCATCAAAAAAAAACCACACACACACACAGAAACGTGATGATAATGAGAGACGTTGAGTCCTTCAAAGCAGACTGGCGCAATCTGAGTTCGAGAAACCAGAGGTAACGTTTCATAAAGTAGCTGCAAGCACGAACTGAGAACGGTCTGTTTGAGAACGACAATGTGAAGTGGTATGATTGCATTTCAGTGTTTGACTAACAGGTCAAAGTGGACGCTTAGAAATCATTTCCAATTTTTACATGTGGCTGCTGCACCGTGTGTTAAGGATCAAAAGAAGAAGAGCGTAGTAATGGACAACGATCATTTAGTGGTAGAAATATAAAATGTCAGGAAATATAAAATGGCGGTTAAAAAATGCAGACATATAATGACGGGATCAAGTTTGAACAAAAGCATGAATTACTGAAGTGATAGTGACAGCTAAAACAAACCACATGAGATGGCATAGTCGTGATTGCGAACACATACTATTATAAGATAGTTGTTAGACTTAGAAAGGCAGATTAAGTAAAAGGGTAGGGTTGGAAAAAAAAATAGAGAAGTGAAGGTTGAAAAGATAACTGAAGCTTTCAGACTGTGGGTGTAAAGATACGCAGGCGTCTAGGCTAATGGAGAAATGCTAGAATGGAACATGAAAGAGAGAAATTGGAGGGTTTTAAGTGTCTACGACATGATAATGTAACCTAATCATAGCTGAAGGGAAGTACTGAAATAACATTTCCAACAAAAAAAATTCATAACTTATCTCTTGGTGGAGACACGTAAGACCTATCTCAAACATCTTTGATATGACTTGTTCGAGCCTATTTGAAAAACAAGACAAATCATAAAATACATCACAATTATTGTCACTATACTGTTTAGTTATTTTCTCAGCCAAGAGAAAGACTCTTTAGCAGGGGATTAAGTAGTTCTGTTCGACTTTTGCCACCAGATGATTTTAATATTGTAAATAAAGCTTACAGAATATTTGAATAAACGAGATATCTCACCATAACTCTTACCCTAACCCTAACCCTAAAGCTAACCCTAATCTCCTAATTTTGAGTCTAACTCTAATCATAACCCTTCCGATCCCACTCTCAGTTCTGAAACATGTCGACCTACAATCTACAAGGTCTAATCCAATGTCCCTGATCAAATCAAATGATGCAAATTACTTGGTCGAAAGGGAAAACCTGAGTATTTTGATCACCTTGTCGCAATAATAAGTGAGATATACACATTGTATATCATGCATCATGATATTATACAAAGCTGAAAGAGAGAACAGAACGGAGGGATAAAAATAAAAAAAGATTATGTAGACAATGTGTTATAAATGTATAAATATCACTGAGTCTACAGAAGTAAATATTTTTTAAAGAAACAGTAACAATAGTGATATAAACTGGCTAAATGAAGACTTTGGCATTCATAAAGCATGATTTAAGGATTGGCCAAAATAATGATAATAACCATGATTTCGTGGGTTTTGTGCCATTAAAGGACCGAAAAGAACGGTCCGCAAAAAGAGGTGGACAAAAGGTATAATACAAGTAAAATATTCTGACCTGACGTAAACTAACAGATTTCAAACACACTAAATAAATTGCAACACGAGAAACGAAGCAAACCGAAATCGGTTAGAATAAGAAAATAAAAATATTAATACCAGAAAAAAAAAAATCGTAAAATTGTGTAGTGTTTATACATCATTGTACATTACACAATAGTACAACACAAGATTTCGGGGAAAAGCCAAAGCAGAAGAACATCAATCGTTTCCTACGTCAATAAATCATTAATACTATCCAACTACCATTATTCGAACCGCATCTAGTTCAATAAGGTCACAACGAAGAGTTTTAGTCACAAATTTCCTACCCACCGTAAAAGGATCAAATCATGAAGTGAGGCAAACTTACCGCCGTGGCAAAGCAATGGTCATGGGACGATAGGATCTCCCGGATATTGATGATTTCTATTACAGTGTACCAAAGTTCTTTAAGATAACAGGTTGTAAAAATGATGTTCATATTTTTTGGTTGGCTGTGCTCAGATGTGCAACTGACACAGATTGAGACGGTCGACTAGATATCAGACATCAATTACCATAAAAAAAAACAATAACAACATCAAAAAAGTACGGCTCTCCCGGGATCTGAAAGTTGATAAAGAGACACAGACAGTTCCACACAATACCAACATCTACGTAAACGCAATTGTGATTTAGTATCATTCAGTCTGAGATTATGAGACACTTTTAACACTCTACTTGTACAGAATCTAGGTGACATTTCTTAACTCGGAGTATCAAGAGCGCTACCTAATCTTGAATTGGCTCCCTAGGCCTTGTACCTGGCGTATGACTTCCTTTGAGAACAACATTTAAGGGAGGTACTTCATTAAGTTATTTTCAATTCTGTAAGTTTTTTGTCTAAATGCGAAATCTGCAGAGCTGATTAGTCTGTGATCTGTTGTTTATTACATTTTGTCGCTGTCATTGTTGTCTCGGGAAATGGCGTTTTTGGCCTGTGGGCTTGTGAGGCAAAATTGTCTAGGAGTAGCAAAAGCGTGGAGTTTCCCATGTTAATCCACATTTATAGCGACTTGCTGTCATTTCTGAGATAAAATATTGGTTTATTCTTTTTAACCATTAACCGTTTCTTTCCCGTGAACTCCTCCAGGGTTCGTAATAAACGAAACGATCCTTGAAAAAAAAATCACCCAGGTTGCCAAGGAGCTCTTGTAGAACTTCTGATTTAATCTCTCGTCTTTCACAAATTGAAAACACATTCGTTCAATTCCGCTTTCAAATCTCGAAGGAAGAAGATGGAGGTGATTGACAGTGAGGTGCTTGTAATGTGCTAGCCCAAAGAGTCGTAAAAAAAAACCCCGAGCATTATAGTGCACAGTGAAAGCTGAAATGCCATAGTTTACCTGGAGACAAAAGCAGCTTATTAATTTGAAAACTAATTTTCTGGCCTGTAGTCATCTCATTGAAGTTTTATTTTTTCGTACCGTCTCCCAGAGTCAAGGTAAAAGAGAACAGTTCATTATCTGAAGGTGAAACAAAAGCACCGCTCTGAGGCTCATAGAAATTAACTGAGAATGCATGAAAAGTGGGACACAAAGTATAAAGTGCATCACAAGCTAGTCCTACATACATAATAATTAGCAATAGTTTGAGTGAAAGTGCATATTTTTGACTGACATGTTTTCACTGTCCTTACTAGCCAATGGGAGCCTCGAAAACTTGAGTCCCGATGACCACTATCTCGTCAGTGCAACACCACGTTATGCCAATTGGTTCCTTACAGTTTTGCCTCTAAACTGTCGTGAGTGATAGTTACAGCTGTTATAAATATGTACAGGTTTACTGAAGCTTTGCTCAATTCTCCAGAGCTGAATTATTTCTCTTGACTCCTTGTGAAGCACAGGATCTAACAGCAGTCGATCACTGCCTTCAACTTCTGGCGATTCTCTTGGCAACGTCCTCTATACGGTTAGTGATCTTAAGTTCTACGAGCAGGCCCTGTTTCCAAGTCTGTTTACGGCACTTTCATTTCTCGATCTTACCTACAGAGAATAACAGAAAATAAATTTATTTTTCTCTAACATTTGATAGCTTTATTGCATTACAAACATATGACACTTAATGAGTCTGAGAGTCAGATTTATTCTCTGTTGGATCATGCTTTCTGTAACCGTTAGTGCTGGAATCAGTATTATTGTTCAGCCTATAAGCTGTATACTATAATAACATATCAAAGTTTCATATTAAACTGACAAAGTTAATAGATCTACTTATCGAATTTCTGTTGTCTTTACAAATACTTCTATTCATTAGACAATATTCAGATCTAGCATGTCAAAGATCCTATATATTAACACTTTCGTCTCCTATATGACGTACACGTACGGCATGGAAATCGCCAATACCACGCTTCCCCGATCCCTACATGCCGTAGCATAAATGTCATGATAAACAAGCCTCTACAATGTTCCTGTATGGAGAAACAGCCTTAAGCAATGGATGAATTCGGATTCAACAATGAAAATGCACATTTCGATACTTTTTTGGTTTTTGTTTCTTTACTGCTACGACTACAGTCGACTTGTGCATATCGTTTAAATCAGAACATAAACAGTCGTCTAGCAGACACCACACAAAGCCATGCACTCTGGGTAATTTTAGGCGCAGGTGGAAGTAGTAACCCTGAGGACTTGGGAGTACTAGCCGGAGTAGTGCCCGTGGAGCTTAGGAGAAAACAGTTAGCACTAAATTACAGCTCCAAGGTATTTTTTGACAGGAACCACCCAGCCTATGAGGCAACACACTATAAAGATATAAAAGCACTTCCCTACCACCATCTCTTGGTGCGGGAATGTGAAGAAATACTGACAAACGCACTAGAAGAAGAAATCAATAATATGAAAACATATCAGGTAAAATACCTGCCATGGGAGCAAAATCAAACAAACACAGATAGAACGCTAACAATAACTAAAAACACAAAAGATATAGAGCAATGGAAAAAATACAAGAAATAAAATTTAAAACACACACACACACACACACACACACAACCTACTAACTTGCTTCATGGACGGGTCTAAAACAGAAGAGGGTAGAATGGGCACAGGAATAACCTTTCCAACACTAGGGATAAAAGAGAAATACAGATTAAACGACCACACAGCCATGTACACAGCAGAACTCACAGCCATAAAAACAGTACTGGAAATATTCGGGAATACAATTCAAGAATATAAAGAAATAAACATTTTTACAGACTCACTAGCAAGCATACAAGGACTAAATAGCACAGGGAACAAAGAAAGACCAGACATCAGGGTAGAAATACTAACACTTAACACACAGATGAACAACCAAGGGAGAAAATTGACACTCACATGGGTATCATCACACATAGGAATAGGGGGAACGAAGCAACAGATAAGTTAGCTAAGGAAGCAACAAGACACCCCAACATAGACATCAACGTAGGATTGGGGAAGGGAGAAGTAAAAAGTAGAAATCAGACAGACAGAAAAGATGGGAAGACACCCCAAAATGCAAACACATTGGAAAATTCTACCTATCCGTGGGGCGAAAACCACAAATAAGAAATAAAAACAATAACCCACTAGCACAGGAAATAACAAGGGGCAGACTGGGGGCACCCGCATTACCGCCTGACAATATTCGATACACATAGTGCAGCAGGACAAGCACAATCAAACACATGGTGCTGGAGATTCCCAGTACGCCTCTGAAAGAAATGACACGCTACAACTACTCACAAATAAGAACACACGGTACATAGCATATAAACTGAAAATGGACAAAAGACACAGACAGACACTAAACAAAATGCTAGCAAAAATACCCATATAAAAATAACAAATACCAAATCATAAGGTAGAGTAGGAGGAAATCCATGCCGGCAGTAAAATACAAACAACAAGTAGGAGCATGTAAATAGAAATAAAAGAACTAGGA